>KL567032.1:34382-47566 GCA_000715275.1 Gyrodactylus salaris
GGGGTCGATAGAGTGACTTGTTGTGAAATTTTAACTCTGACAATTCTACCTCCCACCCTGCCTTGCTAAAACAACCTATTCATTTATACACTGGTTCATTTCTAATATTTAATGATATTCTCTGAGATTATTTGTACAATTTTCATAACAACTTTTCATCGATTTATGGAATTTTTGTTTTAATTCCACTATACTCGATCATCAGAATGATCTATTTCACTCATTAGATAATCATGCAAGCCAAGACTGTGCAACCGACTTTGATAAAAAAAATTGAAAAAAGCTACTTGATTGAATGACTTTTAATTATATCTCTAGACAACAAATTACATTTTTTAGGTCTGATAATATCAGACTCTGATATATTTCCAGACAATATCAACTTTAGTAAATTTACTTTATTGAGATTTTTTCCTATATTTAATGTTGCTACTTCCAAGTAAAGAAGTTTTAATTTTGACTTTTCTCAGTCGAACTAAAGTCAGTGACTTTAAGTCAGGTTTTCTACTTAGAAGTAAGACATTTATTCCATAAATTTTTATTAAATAAGCTGAGCGTTACATATAAAGCGTTTAATATAAAACTACTGACGAGTAGTAATTACCTTTTAACTTCTTACAGGTCGTTCGTTGAAATTTTCACTCAGCTGGCAACAACACTTTGGGGAATAGCTCGGTAATAGACACCGATATTTAGAGTTCATTTTGAAATTTTGACACTTGCAATAATCGCTATCAAAAGATACCGGTACTTTGTGACATTCATCAACGTAAACACTTGTCCTCAATGGCGATGAAATGATGCCAGCCCTTTGCTGTTTCCACTGCGACTTTTTCCTCAATCCGTTCTCATCGTCGTCATGCCAATCGAATATATCAATTGGCTTAGTTGAGCCAAGATCCGTCGGCTTTCCCGCTATTTTCATGTCGCAATGACAAAATAACTTTTTCCTCCCATCCGGTTCCCAGGCGCAATTCTCGGTAGAGTTGATTTGTGTGAAATGATTGCGTGAAAAGTGAGTATACTTGTCCTTGGATTTGTTTTTTTCGGCCAAAAGTTTTGTATCAATCATTTCTTGGGTAAGATTAGTTCCAATGCAATTGCAACACGCGCCATACTTTTCATTATAATTCTTTGAATACTCTGTTGTTGCAGTAAAGGGACGATTATTGTTCCTTGCGATTTGGTCAAGATCTTTCTTATTGATCCTTCGAGGTATATAATGATGGGCCGGATATTTAGCTGTGTACTCGGAAATGTAACTTTGTGGAAAGTGTCGCCAGACTTCTCTCTTTGGACCATGATACTCACACTCTTTGCCATAGTCAACTTTTAATTGATCGAATTTCTTAACACTTTTTTGTCCATTTTCTTCTTGGGATATCATTTTAACTGCACTGAGTTCATTATTTTCAAAATTGTTAGATTTGAGCCGTTTACACGTGTTTTTCTTTGCTTCTTCAATCTCATATATAATATCGTTACACAAATTACTATTCATTATATTTTTTGTGAGAAAGACTCGGGATTATAATATTTTATCTCATAAAATTTTAATTTACACTTTTGAATATTCGCTAGAAATTTTAAAACAGCACCTTTAAGAATTGAATCCTCAAGAAAATTTGTTTACACTAATCCTTATTCAGCAGAAAAATGAAGTGGGGAGATCTACATTACAGAAGAGGTATCATTCAATACTCGTTGTCGCCACATGAGCTAAATGCATTCTCTGGATTTTTCAGTAAAGGATTCCCAAACCTTTTGAGACGCTTTAAGGAGAAGTTTCTCATTGTTGGAACGCGTACGTTACTCATTTACTTATATCAAATTTAGCCTTTGCAATTGCTTTCGGTGTTCTCTCCTGGGCTAATTACGAAAATGAGCGTATCAAGAGAAAAGCATATGGTAAACACTAGAGCTCATTTAATAAAAATAAATAGATATTATTTCATGTTCTTTCTTTAGATTCTACTTAATTATTTCGAATTTCTGAAAAGCAAACTAGTTTCTTATACATGTATTGAGCTAAATTTTCCTCATCGAATGTTTCATTAATTAAATGCCCATTATTCGAGCGACTTTATCCAACTATTAATTTTCCAATTGAATCAAATTCATTAAATTTTAAATAAATATCCCTTTCGTTCTAACCCTACATATAATAAGAGAAAAAAACCTAATTAGAAAGCTAGTAATTTTTAGGAAACTATATTCATCTAGTACGTATTGAACTACACATGGATCTCACAACCGTTTTCAGATATGTAACTAGTTTATCCGACTTCATTGTTAAATTATCTCTTTCATGGTAAAAATCTTACTGTTCTAAATTGAACATGATAAAAGGTTATTTCAACCTTACTTTCTGTGTACAACGGTTTTTTAATAGCTTGCTTCTGTTTACTAAGGACATATTTCAAATTTGCTCTTTAGATTTCTTTCAATAACATTTGAGCTAAAGTATTTAACACAAGTTCATCAATAGATCAGGTGGAAATCAGTATATTACAATTATTTCCTCTTAGAATTTTCTCAAATTAAATACATGCCAATAACTAAAGTCCAAAAATCATTTCTACTCACCCATTGTTTGTTTAACATATCCAATAATTTGAAGTTTAGAGCCACCAGTCAACCATCGTATCCACGAATCCTGTTCGGTCAATTATTGTATCTCGTTAAAACAGTCGACCTCTCAGCGATAAGCTATGGCGATGGAATAATGTACCAACTCTTGTTCTACTGATTACCAAGGTAAATTCTTTGCTCTTTTTTCAATTCCTTCATCAATCTCTATTTTTTCCTCTAGCTTTCTAAAATGAATCGTTTTCTCAAAAGGGATCAATTCATCTTAATAAGTATAATTATGTGTATTTATCATTTCAACCCCTGTATTATCACTGAACTCGGCCAGTTGATATTTAAGGTTAGTTCCATTTTAAGGGTCATAGGGTCTGAAGGCAATTCTCCCAGCTGTATTAATCATCTTCTTATTAAATCATTTTTAGTACATTGTGAAAGGTGTTGGGAATGAAATAAGGGTCTCTTTGTATAGAATTGGTTTTGTGCTGCAAACTCGTATAAAGTAGCTTCTTGACATTTTCTTTGTCATTTAGCTAAAAAATAATCAAATCAATACTTAAGCAATGTCCAATAAACATTCTTCATGTAGATTCCTTAAGACATCTTCTATTTCACGTATTAAAAATTATTTAATAACAAAAGTTCATTCTAATCTAGAAAAATATGAATAAAATTGAAGATTTCAATATTGCAGACTAATAGAATATATATTTTTTCTATCCATCACATGGACCAGGTTTACATCCAACTCTATGCAAAGTGTTAATGACCCGACTACATTTCAGTTCTAGTCCCTTTCCAATTCCTTTGAGAATCTCGTTAAATTAAATTTGATGATTAATAGCTATTCAACGGAGAAATTTTTTCAGTCTTAGAAAAATCAGCTGAGCTAATCTAGAGTCGAAAATGTATTCGTGCTACAAAACGGCATGGCATGCAGGGGAGTCAAGGCCCGGCTTCGAAATTAAGTGAATCCGAATCTGTTGTGAGTTACTTGTTGGTGAGAGCTGGTTTCCAATTTTTCACCTCTTTGTATTTAAAATCCAGATTCTCTGCAGATATTTTTTTAAGACAGGCACATTTTTTTAGTAAACAATTATCAGAACTCTAGTTTTTAATGGTGTATTCCATTCATTGAAAGGTAGCCAGATAGTTATTTAATTAATTCTTACTACTATTTCCTGATTTCTACACCACTGATCAAAATTTAATTAAAATAAGTTTTGGAAACTCAGTTCTCATCATTTATCTGTGTGGCCCTGTCGGCTATGGGTTTTGCGATTACTTAATCACAAATATCCCAGAAATGGATCTAGTAATCTTGAAAGAAATATTAAAGACTTTGGTAAGTAGTAAATGAAAATAAGGCCCGTCCTTATTTCTGTTTATTGCTTTAAATTTCTCGAAATTTCTATTAAGATCACTAGTCTATTTTAGCCGATATGGTCCCATGGAAGAGTAACTCATGATTCATAGAGGGTCCACTTTTTTTGGGAGCTGGGGCTGGCTCGTAAGCTGAGGAATGTTCAAAATTTTTTTACGACTTTAAAAATAAAAAATAAATTAAAATATTACAGAAATCTTTTATTTCCAAGAAGACGCGCCCACTAGTGCAGGTGTTGAGTGGTTACAACACTTAAATTTTATCTGGTCACTGTTGATTAGGATTCCAATCAAACTCCATCAAGTATCATGCGAGTTCAAAGAGTAATTCCGAGCAAGACTAGTAGAAGATTGCTTATTACATAATCAGGGACTGCGGGTGTAAAATAGAAAAGAATAAAGACAGAATAGTGTGGAAAAAACTACAATATACTTGTAAGTAATACGAATCAAAAGGTATTTTTCATTTCATAGTCACAATTATATTGGTAATAGATTGATAGTCGACGGATAGAGGTCTTTCAGAATTTGAGTAAGATTTTAAATATTTTAAAGAGGAAGAGAAATAAATTTATCATGAGCTATGTTGGCGTTGGGATTCAAGAAGTAGATTAAGTAGTAATGAGAACAGTGCGCATGCATGGCTGACTATGAATTTTTTGTGTGAAAGTTTATTTTAGAATTTACCTTATGGGGAACCTAGTAATTGAATATATGTAAATAAGTTAAACAGTTTACAAAGTAGAGAAGATTTCAGAAAAGATCAAAGCATGAGATGACTATTTTCGGAGTTGAATCCTGAAAAAATTCATTTCTATTAATTTAAAGATAACTTTTTAATTGTATTTTAATATATTTTTTCATAGTGGAAATCCTGAAGAGTTTAGGGAATTTGGATATATATTTTAATGTTGAACTTTTGATAATTTAGACGGAAGATAAGAATTTTCTTTAGATAGACGAGGAAATCCCATTCATATGGGTTTTTCTAATAAATGAGAATTGTAATTTATCAGAGAATTTCTTCATAAATTCCTAAATATTTATTCAAGGGTAATTCAATTGAAGGTTTAAAAAATGAATTTTGTTTTCTTATGAACTAGAGTAGAATTACATATTTTATGGGTGCATTAGGGGCTTATTTTGGGTATTAGTTTTAGTCTAATTCTTAATAGATGAAAGTTTTTGTTTAAAGTTGAAAAATACCTAATTATGTAATGAGCAATCTACAAAGTCTAGCTTGGAGTTATATTTTGAACTCACGTGATACTCTTTGAGTAAATGGACTTCAACTAGAATCCTAATCTAAATACTCAACAAGAAACAAAGACAAAATAAAAGTGTCGAAACCACCCAACACCTCATCTAGAGTTGGGGAATGAGACCAACAGGTACTTGAATTACTGTGCTAGTTTCACACCTAAACCATCCCTGTCAGCCTCATCTATGCACGAGACCAAGCTTCGGAAATAGTTCATTTCTATGAGGAATCTCATTAAACTTTAGATCCGAAGCCCAGTTTAAAGATACCATTGTACTTTCCAGGCCCTGGACTGATCATTGCTTCTTGGTAATTGGATATGTGGATGGACTAATCAAGCTGGTTTCACCATTTGTCAGATCTAATAAATATGAAAAATGTGTTATTCAATAGACAGTAACTTATTGAGACTATACGAGAACCTTTTGTCCAAGTGTGAATTTTTAAATAGTTGAGAAAAAAAAGTATAAATATCATCATTTCGGATTATGATTGTTTCATGACTAATACTCAGGAATATAAACCTCTAATCTTTAGGATGGAAACTGACCATTTTCGAATATTAGATATTAAATCAAGTCTTTATATTGATGATCAATTATTGATTCAAACTTAACCTAAGTAGTAAAAGTCGAAATTTTGAAGCTAATAGTATTTCATTCCAAATATACTCACACCTAGGTAACAAAAATTGTAGTTTAAATGTCATTTTTCGTAAAAGAGTACTGAATAGGAAATGAGTGTACCTACTCAGGAAAAGTGGGTCAAGGATAGCCCCAAATTATTTTTTTACATGAATGTCTTTATAATCAGTGATCCTAGCTATTCTACAGACGAAGTTGAGAGAGATGAGCCGAACGGTACTTTTTTCAAAAAGTATCCCTAGATCATTCAGTTTCTGGACCAAAGTGTTCTAATGCTCTCCAAGCGGACGGTATTTGCTTGCATCCAGAGCACTACTCATGAGGGGAAAACAGATTTTTATTGATACAAGCTATGATGATCCGCTGTTCAATTTCTCTTGAATCTACTAGTGTTTAGGAGGTTATATCAAGGTTATATTTAAAGAGGCAAGCTCCGAGAATTTTAAAAAATTCAAGAAATTATTTTAACTAAGATGAAACGCAAAAATAAACTAATCTTATAACTTAAAAAATTAAATTTAAAATATTCATTTCTAAATTTTTTAATATATAGACCAAATCTAATCGTTAGCCGATGGCTATTAGCCATAATTTAACAGATATCATTAAAAACGGATAAAGTCGTATATCTCCTTCAAAATTCCTAAAGGAATTCATTTTTATGAATGATTTAGATTCTATACTGTTATAAAAAAAGGGGGAAATCATATTTTTAATTCTGAACTACCTGCGATATAACCAGTATGAAAGGATTAGAATATAAATAAAACTTAAGATTTCAATACATACCTATTACAAGCCAAGTTGATGAAACTAATACAGCAGCTCGTCAGAAAGCCAGGGTAGAAGAGATTTGAATCAAAGAGCGAACGGGTAATCGAGGCTAAGGGGATTCCAGACAAATGGACTCAGTGACTGAGTATATAGGAGTTAACATATCGGAGTAAATTTAGGATCTTCCTGCATGAGTCATGCTGCATGACAAATTTTGAAACAACAATTTAAAACTGTCAATTTTGAAAAATTGAATTTTTCAAGAATCAATAGATAATTACAACGGCATTTTAATAGTTTCCCGAGTTCTATTTCAAATTCAAATTCCTTTTATAATTTATATAAAAACTTTAATTAAATCCTCACTTGAGTATATTAGTTAATAATATAATTAGGCAAAACTAAAGCAATCTAGTCAAAGTTTGAGCACACAAATCTGAGTCAATTAAGCCATATAAGCTTATCACATTAACGAATCATCATTGATAACTGTCAACCATATGTCCTGTGACAAATGAATTATTTATCGCCACCTCTGTTGTCTATTTTACAACAATACAAAGTGTATATTGTGACATGTGGAGGTCATTGCTAAGATGTGTCCTTTCCTCCATGTTATGTTTACCAATTACTCTATTACATATCACATTGAATGGAATGTGAGCACACAATAACATCACCGAATTATAGAAGGGGATAGATTTATGGGGGAAAATGTTAGGACAAGTTAGATTCTTATCTCACACTTTTAATAATATTACCTTGAAGTTTACTTGGGAACATAGTCAATGCTGAGAATAAATAATAAATTAGAGAATATATACTATGAGAAGTTGTACCTACCACGTATGGCAAGTTTGCTCATTTCTTTTTTTACTTTACTCTACTTTTAATCAACTGCATGCAGTAAACTGTAAATGAATAATTAAGGCTGATGAGAGAGACAGAGGCACTCATCAGTAGTCAAAAGTTGAGAGAGTATGGTTTTTAATATCTGTCGTTTTATTAAGTCATAAGTTTCATTGATAATTATTCATATGATAGGTGTGGGATTTGATCTTATTATGAACAGTAATACACATTGTTCCCGAAAACATTTTTGTTGCTTAAATCATTGGAAAAAGAGCGTTATTTACAATTTTATATTACTTGTCTTGAGTTGTGTGCGAGGGGAGGAGAGGGGTGCATCAGGGGGGGGGGAAACAAGAAGAAGTCGCTCGATTTTATCCGTCGAGCGTTTATCACAATCGGCCATAATTACTTGGAAAAGGGGGTGTTAAGAAATCTAATCTGACTCTCGGGTCTCTTCAGAATAATTGAGACTCTCGTTTTGTTTATAATTCTCATTCCTAGGCGATGTGGTAATTGGGGGAGAGCTGGACCCGGAGCTGCAGCCAGTTAGGGCCGATATTGAGAATGATGATGAATTCGAGATGCAGGCGGGATTAGGGGACCCGATTTGCTCTGCCACCTGATTGTAGCTGCTCGCTGTGGGGGTCTTGATAATACTCATCAGGTTGGAGATAAAGTCTGAATTCTTGGGACTAATTTGGTCCTTGCTACTGGAAATTTGTGTGGCTAGGAGGTTAATTAGGTTTGAGTTGAAAGAGAGACTCGATGAAGCCTGTTGATGGCTCAGCATGTTTGAGAGGTTTGAGTTGAGAAAGTTGTTGAACAAATTCCCGTTTTGTGGAGTGGGTAGACAAGAGAGCAGCTTCTGCAGGTTCACTGGGGGGGATTCGTTAGGGATCTGCTTCGAGGATCTCTTCCTATGCATCTCTCCAGATGGAGAGGACTGACAAAGTAATTTTCTATCATCTATTGATAATAAAATGCACTTAGTATCACGAAATAAAGGTTCTCTTGAATAAATGTCGGAAGATGTATTCTTGCGTATTCAAGTCAATGATTAATCAATTAGGAATTCATTTTCACTGCCTAATAAATAAGTAGTAATTTATTTAGAGAAACAATTGTGAGAGTGAATGTGATAATTGCACACATATCACGATAACTAATGATGACTGTATTTTGTGTCTTTTGAAAGAAAAAAAAACTTTTTTTTTCTCGAGTAATTTCTTTCGATATACATCTTCTATCTCTGTCTTGTTAATATCAATTTCATATTTTCTCTTCTTTTTTTGGGAGATGATGTTATAATTTTAGTTACATATTGAAACATCAATAAAACAGACTAAATGTCGACGAAAAGATAGTGTAGAGATGGAAGCATCATTATTATTAACTTGCATTCATTTTAAATTGATTCTATCTGAATGTAATAATAGAATCCTGTCAATTTTACATTTATATATACTTTTTCGCAATTTCTCTCTCTCCATTTTCTTACTACGAAAATATGTTTGTATGCAAAAATAAAGTATAATTTATAACTAATTTACTCAGAGAGATTACAACTTTTTTCTTTCGTTTTACTACACCCACGTAAAAACAATTTAATACAATTTATGAAATTGAATACGTTTATAATTTTCTTCTCTCTTTGCTTGAATGAAATGCGTAGATGAAAAGGAGAGAGAAGTGTGAATTTTCACGCATTCCTCAGACCTCCTCCCCCACACCTACAAGCGTACAAATACATCCAAGCGTAGAAACACATAAAATATCTCTATTTGACTTAAAGTGTTAGACAGTTATGCGTCTACCCAACAGAGTTTAACACATTTTGCGTTAAAAACAACACCTTAGCATTCGCAAAAGAGAAGAAGAATTGCGTACTATATTTTAGAGAGACTACTCACTGATATTATTATTATTGACTGGATCGTAATTCAAGTTGGACATGGTATTGAAAATGATGGAATTCTTAAAGATGTTCTCATCCACTGGACTGTCCACGTTTCTAAGGTCATCTTCATGGAGGTTCTCTTCGTTGCTGTTGTATTCGGTGGTGGAGAATTCGTTAGAGTCACGAAACATCTTCATCTTGTGTGACGTCTTCATTCGCTCCTCGAGATTTGTGTGTCTTCTGAAACAAACAAAAAATGCAAATCAAAGACAGCAATTGTTGGAACTTTTGTCACTCAACAAAAGAGAAACAGAAGTTTTTTCCCCCCTTTCAACACTCTCCATCCGGGGAAATGGGAGCAGGCATTTACGTAAAACTCGTACGAATGTTGTACGATAATCTCCCACACACACAATTTGTGCATTAAGACCAAATGAGGGGAAGGCTACTTAATCCGAGAGAAATGGATAATTTCAAAAACCCTCGTGGATTTATAATGTCAGTTATCCTTGTTAATACATAACACGAAATAATGTGAGAGGACATTTTAGTTGGAAAAACCATCCACTCTTTTAATCCATTACGAAATGGAGAGAGAAAGGGTAACACTTTTATTGTTTCCGCAATGTTAATGAAATCAGACTTACTTTTTATCTCTCCTCCCACTGCCAGTATCACGAAAACCTTTTGCAAATGGATTATTGTCAATCTTCAATTGTGTTATCTAAGAAAAATGAATTCATTCATATAATTTTACAATCATTTCAACAATTTTTCGATATTCTTTTACTACAAATATCGAATACTACAATTCATTGTAAAGATTCGTACCTTTTCATTTTGATAAGCTGTAACAGCTACAAAGCCGGTCTCTTTGAATGAAAACGTCTTGAATAGGGAGTAGGGTAGGAGCATTACATCGCTGGCCTGTACGAGATGAAACCTCGGCTGATATTTGTGCATCGAGTTGAGAATAGTCTTGAGAGAGAATGCGATTAGATTAGCAACTTTCACGTGAAATCAACAACAATTCGACTTACAAAGCCGTGCTTATCAGAAATGTTGTTGGTCAGCTTGAGTTTATGGAATGAGATAATCTTTTGCATCCACTGCTCCCCTGTTGATGGACTGTCTGGGTGAATGTACATTCTCTTTGGCATCTCCGGGTCCGACTTGCCAGCGACAAGCCATTGACTATTATGAAACTTGTAACGACAATCATCAATGGCTACAATGTCCATCAACATGATATACTTTGTCTTCTTATCTAACCCTGTGACCTTTACTTTGTAGGGCGGGAACATGCGCCTGTAAAGAAATGGATAAATTACATTGCCCGCATTCGCAAGGAACAACCAAAAAAAGTTTAGAGGCTGTGAGAGAAAAAAGAACAATCCCTCGACAAGGGTATTAGAGGGGGATTAAACTCACCGTCCACTTTTGGTAATGACCATTTCTGTGCCAAAGTCGTGAAACTGATCCCAGAGCTCCTTGTCCACCAAATGAACCTGGGGGTCGTCATAGACTTGGTTCTGCTTCTGCTCCTTCAGGAGACTCTCGGCGATATCGGCTGGGATCTGACTGGCTGACTTGACGGCGTTACGTCCAAAAATCTTCGCTGCGTCGTAATTGCTGGGGTAGGTGATGCAACCGGAAATGGCCCTCTCCTCTCCATCGTTCTCCAACTGTGCGAGGCGTTTCATCTTCTTAACCGCGGAGGTCTGTCGTTCCTCAATCTTTTCATTTTGTCTCTTCCTGTTGCTGAATGGCAGGTCCTCGTTCTTGCCGTTTATTCGATCTGTCGGAGGGGGACTCTTTAGGTGGCTGTTAGACATGAACGAGTTCACCAAGTGATTGTAGAGTATCGAAGTTAGTAATCCCGAATCATTGTTGGCGGCTGCCGCTGTTGCAGTGGTCGTCGATGGCAACATTAGTGTGATATAACGAGGAGGTTAGAAAAAAGAAAGATTTTGGCGAAATTCTGTTTAGCGTTCCCTTTAAATATGTGTTAGAAACGAATATAATAGAGAAACTGATGGTACTCCAAGTATCTACTTCTATCTATTGTGAAGAATAATAAATTTTGTGAGAATATACAAACATACAGATGACACCACTTACGCACACGATAATGTTTACACACGAAAAGTGAATTAATGATGGAGCATATAACATACATATACATTGGTATATGCTAATGGCATAGGTTGTATATTCCTTTTTTATTCATTCACTTAATAAAGTAAGCGTTAAATAAAGTTGGTGTATGGCTTAAAATTTACTTCTCACTGCCATATACATAATTATAGGTGTGTGTCTGTCTGTGTGTGTGCGTAACACGTACAGTGTGATCTCTTCCATCTTTTACACTTGTTGGTGGAAAAAACCTTTCAGAAAATCTAGAATATTGCATTTGAGAAAGACAAGAATTTTGAGTAATAAAAGGAACGAAGGAAGGATTGTAACACGTCCATTAGCGTAGGGGACTCAATTCTACGTACAGTAACTTTTTCACATTCCTTATTTTACATTTCGCAATTGCATCGCCTACGCACTTGCTCCAGGAAACTGACATTGAGAGAAATACACTAATTGATTCGAATGAAAAAGTTTTTAATAAAATTCCTTTTCAAAATCCAAAGCTTAGCAAAACTGAGTTACACGTGTTACACCAACATGATAGAGCTTACAAGAGTTGGGGGGGGGGAGGAAGAACAAAAAAAGTTGGATCCATGTTTTCCACAACTTTCATGTTACGCAATGGGATTAACAATGCCAAAAAGATAAAACACATGTTTCAAATGGCCCCCTTCTCTCTATTCTGTGTCCTAATCTGGACACAAGTGAGTGAATATAAAAAAGAGAGAACTCTAAAATAAGAGATACGAATGTTCGATAACAGTCCCAAAGATCAGTAGCCGTCATAAAAAACGTTCAAATGAGTTACAGCCGTGATATTTCGCCAATAAACAGATAATGATCAGTGAAAAGTTGGTATCTAGAGGCGAGTGTGGATCAAAAGTAGGAACATGGTATAATAAAAAACAAACATTCCACGTCAGACGATCTTTAGCCTCACAACAGACCATGCTAAGAACAGGTTGATAAATAAAGAGGGGATAAATATCAATTTTTAGAAAGAGTGTTTTAAATCTAATTTCGTTCCTCTCTCTGTGAGTGTACATCTAATTAGAAAATGTCCCAGACGCAGGTTGATCTTTATCACATTTGAGAATGTAGGTAAAATAATGACGTTTCTCGTCTCTCGTCAACAAATGAATTGAAAATATCATCTTAATTTTTAGTAAGTGTTGTAAGGTCAAATATGATTACACACTGCAATAAGAAAGGTTACTACAATCCATTCAAAACTTTTCATCTCCTACTCGGAAAAGAGGAAAACGGATATTTCAATGAAATAGTAAAAAATACGATTCATTGAGCTTGTTAAGAATAAGAAAATATTCGCGTTGAACATATGCTATGAGATTTGAGCTTGAAATATTCATAACTTTCTAAAAGATCAATAATCATTTAGAAATATGAAAAAAAATCATGAATTATTTGATACTTGGCAATATTTCATTCCAACCTCTGAGTTGATGGAAACATCGAACATTTGGCAGATCTTATTGTCCTATTCCTTACAATTTTCTCTCTTCAAATTAATATTTCATTAGAATTACAACACATTTCTATTTTGTACACAGAGAGAGAGAGAGAGAGAGAGAGAGAGAGAGAGAGTTAGGGAGAGAGAGTTAGGGAGAGAGAGAGAGAGTGTGTTAGG
>JJOG01004102.1:0-31228 GCA_000715275.1 Gyrodactylus salaris
TTTTACTTGTTTCACGGCCGTTTGACCTGAAGGGGTGATATTGACCAATAGATAGAAAGTGGCACGTTAAGTGTGTAGTATGTTGGCTCATTCTTTTCTCTCTCTCCTGATTATTCATACTGACACACATTTATGCACGTCTTTGCATACATACAATGCCAGGACCATTTCATTCTGTACATGAATAAGTAGAGATTTAACCCTGGTAGCCTAGACTTTTTGTTTTTCGAAAAAAAAAAAATTTTGACTTTTTACAATTTCAAGGTTATTTTTTTAGTGGAAGATGTTATAATTATTTTTCGATTTTTATACCGTTCGAAAGATCTTTGGGAAGATGTCTTAGAATAATCCAGTCTTAACTATAAAAGTATTCAATAAAAGCAAAAATAATTCGTTTAAAGTTAGTGTGACACTAGTGTCACTATGGGTGTAGGAGGGTTATTCAAACAACCATATCCGCCATCTTGAATTCTACTGAAACTTCTTTTTTTGAAAAAGCTATAAGGGGAAAGAAATTTTTTGACTTTACTTTGTTGATTTTACATGAATCAGCAGAATTCAAAGTATACACAACTCAACTTTATCCAAACAGGTAACCCTATTGTTATACGGTTATATAATCTAAAGTCAAATTTTTTTTTACGATTCGTTATTCGCTGATCGACATAGATCAATGAAATAAGACAATGCTATCAAACTTTGAGTGATGTTTTCATTTTTTATATCTGTCTCTAGTTTAATTTATTTTCCTCCTCGAAATTGAATAATCCCAAAAAAATTCTTTCTCTAATTATTTCTAGTTAAAGACTTTTAATCTATCATTCTCGATAGGATTATGCTGTCTTTTTGAGTTTAAGGGTCAAGATATCAAACCATTATTTCAACCTTCATTTTGAGTAAAACGACCATCTGCCATATTTGATTTTCTCAAATTTGAGATCAATTGAACCTTTAAGCTAAGAAAATAAGAGGCATATTAAGATGGAATGGTTGGACATGTTAACACTGATCAACTAAAGGTCTATTCGATAGATCGCTGAAGGTGGAAATGACGAACTTCTTCAGAAGGTACAACCCTAAACCTTTAAATTCCAAGAACAGCACAAGAGACGATGAGTCAACTAAGGCAATCATTCAAGGACGTGAGCAGGGCAACAAATGAAGAATATTTCGAATATGAGGAATATTTAGGTAAGAGTGGAATATTCCAAGAATATATTTCTAAAAATAGATCATTGATAAAATTTTAAAGTTTCTTATCGAAATAATTCTTAAATACTCAACTGTGTATTCGTCTATTCCAAGGGTGACAAAAATATTTGAGGAGTATGCTATTTCAAAATACATTCTTAAAGTATATAGACTTAATATATATATAAATTTTAAAATTAAATATTTTTTTTTAATTTTTACATGAAATCAAATCACGATATTTAATCATGAGAACTTATTTCAAATGTTCATGGCTCATACAACGTATGAGTCATAAATGAGCGTTGTTTATTTTGAGAGTGGAAATTTTTTTCACTAATATAAATGGAAATGCTGAGTAACAAGCATTGGTCGAGACAAAAGGACCAATCAGAGCCTTCTAACGTGAAATCTCTAGCGTGCTCACTTTTTGATACCACTGGTATATTCTATTGTTTATTCCTTTCAGTCATTTATGGGAACTTAAGTTATTGAAATAAAGGTTTCCTTTACATTCTAACGGACAATGGTAATTTCAAAGAGGAGAGCATTCGAAAATGTGCAGTAATAAATTCATTTTCATGGGATATGTAAAAAGAATAAAAAATAGAATATAATTCTAAGAATAACGAAAAAATTAGAGTATTCCCTAAATAAATGATATTTCTAGTTGCCCTGGACATGAGATACTTCAGAATATCGGAAAGAAAACCGATGGTTCTGGATTGCTTAAAAAAATTCTCTACGCTCATAGCTTTTTCAAAGAGAAGTTTCAGGATGGCGAATATGGTTGTTTTACTCGAAATAAGGGTTTATAGAGTGGATTTAATACAGATTTAACTCTCGTTATTGATCTTTTCAGTCGGGGATTATATAGAAAAAATGTGTCTTTTATTTTCATTATAAATTTACAGATTTGAAAATTAAGGTTTAAAATTCTTCTTTCGTCATAATACAAAGTGAGATTTCAAATCACTGAATCATTCATGTACCTCAAGGCCCATGTTGTTAACATCCAGGTCGTCGTCATTGTAAATGTTCTCGGCCATTTGCCAGATTTGTAGAATATTATCCTCGGAGACGGAACAAATCACCCAGGCCTCGTTGATGTTCCAGCTAAAGTCGGAAATCTTTGCTGTATGACCAGAGTGGATAAAGAGTAGCTCGGGAGGGCCGTCTTCGGAATCTTCGGCTGTTTGGTCGCCACCAATCTTACTCAGGTCCCAGACGTGTAGTCTTCTGTCGGTGCCGGAAGATGCGAGAATTGTCTCGTTATGTGGTGACCATTGGACCTAGAGGGGATTTGTAAATAAATCTCAAAACTTGATAAAAAAAGAGCCTCTTGAATTTTATGAAATTTAGGAGAAAAAAGACTTAATATTGCCTGAAAGGGGCATTAGAAAAATTATCTTTGTACTAAAAATACTAAAAATTATTGCAATTTTAGTGCAAATTTTATGTTCTACTAAGCTAAGATGTACTTTTTCAAACAGAATACAACTAATTCTTGTGGTTTAAAGGTTTGGGCGTTGAATGGGCAATTAATTACCTGGAAGATTTCATCGCGATGCGACTCAAAGGAGTGCAGTTTCAATCGGAGATTCCTAAGATCCCAAAGTGCGACAGTCTTATCAGCACTCCCTGTGGCGATAATGAACTCAGAGAAAGGATTGAATGCCAGGCAATTCACCTCCGCTGTATGGGCGTCAACTTGATGCTGGGCCTGATTCTTATTCGGGGTCCTCGTATCCCAAATCATGAGCTTATTGTCGTCAGCGACAGACCCGAAAATGTGACCGTGCATCAAGTGCCAGGCGACATCTTCAACAACGGAGTGGTGACCTAAGTGAGTGAGATTTGCAATTAAACTTTGAACGCGATTGTTTTCATGTTGTAGTCAAAATGTTTTTAATTTGGCCATTAGATATAATGAGTCATTATTAATGACCGGTCAAGGTGAATAATCAAGAGTTTTGGTTAACATTTTTAATCAATTCAAGATATTTTTACAAGTTTAAAACTTATGTTCTTAAAGAAATCAAGTAAAACTATTTATTGTCTATTAGAACCTAGAGAAAATTGATTAATTTTAGTTTTAAGGAAACTCATGTTTGCAAATTTCGAAATTTTCACCGGTCTTAAAAGGGAATTATTTTACAATAATGACATTTTATTAGATTGTGAATCTCAGACGTCTCAATTACAGTCTGGGTTATTTATTGAAATGAAAACTGGACAATGAGTTCCTAATAAAATAGACTTGGAGGGATTTACTAACGAGTAGTACACTCTGATTTTTCATTAGATTGGACTGTGAGACTCCGCGGTGGAAATTCAGTACATATTTATGCTCGTAAAGACAAGACAAGTCTGAAAATCCTTGCACAAATAACGCAGGAGTAGTTTTCAAAAATTTCAGACTGCCTCATAAGTGAGACAGCTTTTCATTTGCTGTTGAGGTTTGTTAATCTAAAAGTTGCGTCTAAATTTCTAAATCTTCAAGAACGACAAAAGGTTACAGAAAAATTAGACATTTTCAGACACTAGGATTTCGATTTTAAAGTTAAAAAATATCGATCGTACTCAAGATCACTTTTTGCGTAAAGTTATGAATTTAAAAATACATTTTCTACATATTCTGGATGAGCGACTTTCAGTATTTTTTCTAATTTTGCAATAAACTTGATGAGAGTCTGACTGTGGTTCTTATTAGAGCTGTTATCTCATATCCTAAAATTTGAAAAAAACCTTTTTCATCATTTATTTATAAGAAGTTGATTAGAGAGAATCTTTTTCAAAATTAAACCTTATTTTCTCCTATCTTGAAACTTGTTAATTAGTGTGGATTGAGTTTAACAACTGACAAAAAACCGTAATAAAGTTTAAATGTTACTCGCGAGTAGAAATATTAGCTTTTACAAATTCATTAAAATGTTACAACAAAAAATAACACTTACCAGCAAACACAGCCATGGCAGGCAACTCTCTCCCGTCAAGGGGCGTAGCGCTTATGTCCCACAAGCAAATAGTCTGATCATCTGAGGCACTCAACAAATGCCCATGATGCGTTGCATTCCACGACAAACCATAACCCTCCTTTGTATGTCCCTTCAGTCTCAAGTCAGGCTGGCAGCCTTTATCAGCTGACGCCTTGGCTGGATGCCTAGGGTACTCGAATATCAAGACATCTCCGCTAGGTGTCTTTGTAGCGATAATGTCACTATTTTGCGGCATATACCGCGCCCTATTAACTTCTCCTTCGTGGTTAATCTTCATGAGAATGTCTAGCCGGCCGTTGGGGAAGTAGAAGCCGCCACAGTCGCCTCTCTCGCTGTCATAGGCGCTGGCGTCAAACTCTGCCTGGTCATTTGGTAGGTGAACGTTTGCGATAATCAAATGGTTCTGCTCGTCGCTGGTGTGCGTTCCGAGGATGAGACGGTGGATGTTAGCGTCGGCGCTGTTTTGTTCAATGCTCGGCAGCCATTGGACAGACAGAGATGGCCATTCGAGGCAATGGGAACTGATCATGTCGTAGAGGAAGGGTGTGTTGCGCTTCCATATCTTGTACTCCTCGTTGATGACACGTTCTTCGACAATGTCTTCTGTATCGGAAATGTGTAGGGGCTAGATGAATATTAAATGGAAAGGATGGCTTACAAGCATTGTTAATTTTAAGTTCTTTCAAGGAACAATAACAGGAGCGATTGATTTAAACAAATTTTTCAAACACAATCCTAAAAAATTTAAAACTAGTGAATTAATACAGCATATTTTTCTCATTTTTTATCTATTGAAATCTCAACGGATAGTTCTAATATATAATTAAGTAGAGGAATCTACTCATGAAAATTTAACACCGACTTAAAATCAGTTGGAAAATTATATTCTAAATGACTAATTTTTATTAATAGTAACCAGAAGCAGCTAAGCTACATTAAAATTATTAAAATGGTTATTTTTAGCGAACAACTCATTTACCTGACAATTAATATTGAGCAAATTTTTTCTTAAATCCGATTAAGCCGTTGCTTTGAGAAGGATTTATATTTTGCAAAAGAATATAAACTTTAATATAAACGTCTAGTTATTTAATCGGTACAGAATTAAGGCAATTATTAAATCTTCAAGATTTCTTAATATTTAAAATTAGAGTTCAAATTTTCCCCTCCTATTTAAACTCCTATCACAAAGTTATCTCGTGTTTTTCTGAATACATCCAGAAAGTTGAGCTATTTTCAAAATTCATAGAACATGGATAGATCTCGCCTATACAAAAATCTCAATAAAGATGCTGATGTAAATCCTCATTAATATATAATCCTTTAGCATCTGCGTCGCCGTCGTCAAGACCAATCTATGGAGTTGCGCAAGTTGAAAAAGGAGCAAAATCTCAACAAGAAACGTAACATCGTCCTCGAAGATTTGGAGAATATCGACCCAAACCTTGATGACAAGATCAACTTTGACTTGATAATCAAAGAAATGCAATCCACTGAGCAAAACGTCCGCTTCACAGCCACCCAAAAGTGTCGTAGAGCCCTCTCACATCAGGAATCGCCACCCATCGACGAATTCGTAAAGCGCGGCGCCGTCCAAATCCTTATCAAGAACCTCGACGACACCCAGCCAGTCCTCTTCGAGACAGCATGGGCCCTGACGAACATTGCGTCAGGCTCCTCCGAACATACGATGGCCGTCGTTAAAAGCGGCGCTGTGCCCAAACTAATCCAGCTCCTAGCAAACAAGGAAGACGTTGTTGTAGATCAGTGCATCTGGGCGCTGGGCAACATTGCTGGCGACTGCGCGGAGCTGAGGAATTGCGTTATCGAATGCGGAGTTATTCAACCGACAATTTCCTTCCTAGAAAGAACCATTTCTGCACCTGGCAACGTTAAGAACATTGCCTGGATGCTTTCCAACCTTTTGCGCCATAAGAAGCCATCTCCACCTTCTTCTGTGCTGAAGGAACTCATTCCGGTCTTTAGACGACTCTTAAGCTACAAGGAATCCCCAGAGGTCATTTCCGACTCCGCCTGGGCTGTCAGCTACGCTTCGGACTCTGCACACAACTTTTCCGAGTTCATAATTAGCAGTGGAATCTTGACAGAAATCGTTCCCCTCTTGTTCTCGAAGGAGCCGAAATTTATTCATCCTAGTCTGAGGATTTTCGGGAATCTCGTCATTGGAGACGACGATGTGACACAGGTTGTTCTAGACTACAACTTTCTGCCAGCCCTGAGGGACGTTCTTCACAAGGCCAAGTCCACGACATCTAAGGAGGTCTGCTGGCTGCTGTCCAACGTTGCAGCTGGGACGACTCAACAAAAGCAGATGTTGATTGATGAAAATCTAGTACAACCTATCCTGCACCTGATGGAAAATGGTGACTTCAAGGTGCGCAAGGAGACCTGTTGGTGCATTAGTAACTTGGTATTTTCCGCAGATGCCAAGCAGATTGAGTACCTGTTGAATATCGGAATGTTGAAGGCGCTCAGTTCTATGCTCACTGCGACTGACACTTCGGTTGTCAAGATGGTTATTGAAACGTTAACTGTGGTCTTTTCGTTTGCTGTTGATCATGGCTTGAAGGATCACATCTGTGAGGCTTTTGAGTCCTGTGGTGGCCTGGATAAGATTGAGAGCCTCCAGACTCATCATGACGACAAGGTTTATATTGAATCGACCAAGTTCCTGGAAAAGTTCTTTGACTTTGAATCTGTTGAAGAAGAGGAGGTCGTCGAGGGTCAGACCAACGGTGGACAGCAGGCTGATGGCCAGTCGGAGCAACAAATTCAATTCTCCCTTCCCACTGTTACTAAGGAGTTTGACTTTTAAGTCTTTTCCCCTATACTATTCTGCATTGACGCATTTCTGACTTGAGATTTTCTTATTACGAAAAGATATGTACTTTTTCCGAATAAAGTATGCTGATTTTAACGAATTTTCCTAATCCACACTCGTTAATCTTGTAACCGTTCAGACTTTCCTAGATCAAGATTGTCAATACATACCTAAAGTCTTGGACATAATTCAAGAAGTACTTTTACAATTATTTACATCTTTAATTAACTTCCCAGTTAATTAAGAACAGAGACTTCAAAAATCGTTATCTATCATAGCTTAGAAATATTCTAATATTGAGACTAATACTTTCAAGTAATATTTTGAATGCATTTTACAAAATCTGAAAAACATTACGATTTAGCTGAAGTAATCACTAATTAATTAAGACAAGGTATATCTCTGATTTTTAACACAGCTTTATGAAATACACTTTATTTGGACCATAATTATTCTTTTTTATGGATTGTATTCTATTGAAAGAGGCAAAAGACCTCATTCATGTTCAAAGAAACCGTAAATATCTCCCCAATTAAACATTTTAGGAAAAATTCTTATAACCGTAAAGTTCTTAAAATTAAATTTTTAGCTTTGTTTACTAATTAATTAAGATAAGGTATATCGGGCTTCCTAACCCTCTCGTAGATTTTTCTTTCAACTGTTTGAATAATTCCAAGTAACTGGAAAAAATGTCCTTGGTTGCTCTAATAATGATCAATAGAATTTCATCTATAAATAAAATAGGCAACAAAGTGTACGAATATTTGCGCGCTTTTGACAGCCCCGATCAAGATCATATACATGTCATTGCTATACAAATAATTTTTATTATTGTAAAAAAGAAAGGAGGAATCGTTCCTTCCAAGGAGGAAAATATGAAAAAATCCATAGAGAGTTTAAATAAAACGTCGTTTCTTTCCCTATGTATTTACAAAGAATGGCCATCCTCTTTCCTCTCTCCTAGGAAATATTAGATGAATATTGAATCTCTTTTCTCTGTGCGTGTGTCTTGATTGAATTTGATTGACAGATTCTTGGCTATAAAAAAGGCAGGACATGTCTAATTGTTATATTGGAGGTTGGCGACCATTGTGTTGGCAGGAATCCAATTGTGAGGTTGTTGCTGACCAGAGGAGGGGTTGTTGTTCGAAATATTCTGTTGGGCATGATTGTTCCAGAGGTTAGCGTCTGTGTAGCCGTTACTGTCAGTTATTAAGCTATAGCCTGAAAATGAAATTTTTATTATTTTCCGTTAAAAGATTAAAATTCTGAGGAATAAGAGGATTTTACATGCCAAAGTGAGAGTGTGTATGAATTGATAGTTGTTGTAACTTCTACCCTGACCAATTAGAAGGCCAGTCGTTTCAAAAAAGATTCTAACCAATAATAACCCTCATACCTATACCTGAAGAGAGTGCTCGAAATTTGTACAAATAGCTTAATAAAACTCCCATTATGAATTTCAAAGATGCATTTACAGAATTCTAAAACAAAGTAGAAAATATTTTCAGATTTTTTTATTATTTCCGTTAAAGGATTAACATATCGAATGTTGCTACCCAAAAGTAGTCAACACAAATTCTCTTATGAAAACTAAACATCTTTTCTTGAAATATTCTTATGCCCTAATCATAATTGTTTCATTCAATTTTTTCATTCTTTTTCGGGTAAATACAGATTGAGATTTGATGAAATAGATATTAAATGAAAGTGGTATTTACATGACATACCTGGCTGTCGGCCAGCCCCAGAAGTCGAGGAAATGCACGAGCCATTATTCTGATTGATGTTTGGATAAAAGTTGCCGTTCCTCGGCAGGCCTTCGCTAGCGTCACTATTTATCTGCGTTGTCATGGTTGGATTGGGAAGGCCGGAGGGGACCAGGTGGGTGCCGTTTTCGTAGCCTTTAGCTGAATAAATACCAAAGGTGGAGAGAAATTAAATTGAGATAACTCCTGATCAGCCCTAATTATTAGTCAACATATTTTCTACATGATATTTTACATTCTGAAGGCTACTCAGTTTCAATGACCAATAATGAGATTATCATCATTCGATTAGTATTTCTGAAAAGGTATTTTTGACAATGTTTGTACATGTTGACCTGTATTAATCTGCATTTGGTTTGAAAATATTTTTAATTTTTAACTGCTTTGGGCGTTTTAAAAGTTGGTTGAATTCTGAGCAGAAATTAAGAATTTATTGAATGATTTTTATCGTACAACTCTAAAGAGGGCAAAGAATAACAAACCCAAAATAAAATTCAGTTTTGCCAAATCTTCTGCTATTCTGAGAAATGGCCAAGTTTCGTTATACTCTACTCATGAATGATAAATACTCACGATAATTCATATTATTACGCTTCTTCTGTATCATGCCGACGCTGCAAAATATGGTTATGGCCAACATCAGCGCCAAGTAAAGGAGAGCACAGCCCACGACAATTGCAATCATCTTTGACATTCGAGAGTTTGAGTCGCCATTTAATCGTTTATAGTAGATGTTTTCAGCTGGAATGAAATAATTATTTTAGAGCTTCTAAAAGAAGTCAGATTTTTTTTTTTAAATTTCTGCCTCTCGAAATTTCCAAAAATTCCTAAAGAATCTCTTTGTCTAGCGAATTTTCAAGTTAGGAAAAACAAAAGAAAACGATCAACTATCTCTATGCGACTTGTGCCTTTAATAAGACTCATCAGTAGGTTGAAAAGGTTTTAAATCCTTGACTTGGATTTTGAAAAAAAAAGAAATTCAATAGCATCCATCTTTAAAACTGACTGGATATATACTTCTGAGTAGAAGATGAAACATAAAAGCTAAAGGTGCATTGGGAAATACTCACGTAATACAGAAACATTGACCTCCCTAATATCCTTGAAGCCGTATTCATTTTCGGAGACGCATCGATAGACAGCAGAGTCCTCAAGGGCCACACCACTCTTCCTCAGGGTTCCATTCTCAAAGACCCTTATGGAGTTGAAGGGGGAATTATCTTTGCTAATCGATACATTCTTAACGATCCATGAAATGACTGGCTGAGGATCACCAATCGAGAGGCAGTTCAAACTTATCTCCGAGCCAACCTTTGAATAGGTGTCCCCGCTAATCTCGCTAATCACTGGGGACTGCCCGACCACGAGCTTAATGGCCTTTGTGACTGCAGCATTTTGATAATCGGACCTGGCCTGACATGTGTAGACGTTCTCATCAGTCTTGGCGACATTGGCGATGTAGAAGGAGTTCTCCTGGCCCACGGCGTTATCTGGCTTCCGGGGATTACCTGAGAACTGACTTCCACGATACCACTCGACGCTCTTCTGGCCGTAGCCGGTAACTACGCAGGGGATGTAACCCTCTTTTCCGGCCTCTAGGAAGACCTTGGGCTCTTTCGGCTCGATAATGCGCAGCTTTGAGCGGATCTTGAGAATGTACTCGTAACCGGGGAATTCATCGAGAAAACCATCCACTTTCAAGGAACAGTTGAAGACTCCATTATCGTTACTTGTCAACTTTTTTATATTTAACTTTGATTGATGCTCATTCGTTAGATGTTGCCCGTTCTGAAATGGAAAGGAATTAAGAGCTTTTTCAAGAAAACCTTGGTCAAGACCCTCTGTCAAATAACTAGAATCAGAGGGCGAGGTTGAAAATAAAGAAAAATGTTTAAAACTTAAGAGTCATTTCCTAAAGCCTGGAGGACTATATATTTTATTTGTGGATTATAAAAATTTTCTTAGTTTTTGCAGAATAAACTCGGGAATAATGGATTTCTTTGCACGTCACTGAAGTTGGAAACGAGTTCAACTCCCAATCGACTGAATAGTAAGAAGTTTCGGGAGTGCCAAAAGGGTCGACTATTAAAATGTATATTTTTATCAAACTTTAATTTTGATACTTATTCATTAAAAGTTTTAGGCAAGAATTCATTTGAACTTTTCAACGACCTTATTACTCATTCTTCAACACAGAAATGCAATACCAGATGTCGCTGATGTTGCCCTCATCATGCGCAATAAAACAATAAGCTTGGGATATGCAAATTCCTTAAATGAACTTGTCAACTATTTTCCCAGCATAATGAAAATTTTCATTTAGGTTATTTAGCAGATAGAGAAATAATACCCCTAATGCATCCATCTTGTGAGCAGAAGAATTATTCATATAACTTTGTAGCGGAATTATAAGAATTCATCTGATAGTGCAAAACTTTGACAATTTTCCTAAAAAGATTCCTGCAAGCCTAGTTTCTAGAGCTGTAAAATTATCGAATATTTTTTTGTAATTAATCAAACCGAGAAATGTTCAAGACATCTTTGGTTCAAGCAATCTTTGTAGCATTCTTTGTTTAAAAGTTAACAAGTTTTTCATGTATCATGTTCTCTTAGAAGAACGCAAAACTGTATCCAGATCAATTCCTAATTGATAACAAGTGAGAACTAGTGTGCATTATCTTTTTCAGCAACCATCAACTCTGAAAAGTCTTTAGAAATATTACTTGAATTACATGAAAATACACAAATGCTATTAGTCGACTCACCTTGTACCAATTTATTGTGACGCCGGTTTTGGGCAAATTCGCTTTTGGCTCATAGCATTCCAATGTACACGACCGGTCCTCGTCAAAATCGTACAACTTGGATTCTGATGATAGGCTTGGCTCATCTAAAAGGAATATGGTTAGCTTAAAATATTGAGAAACATAGGGTTGTGATAAATCAGACTTTCTCGCCGCATACTAAGAAGTAGATATACAATTTATTTGTACGATTTGTATGAAAAAATTATTCTTCAATGAATTAAATGAAATAGTAATTTTGATTAAGAATTTTTTCAGCTTTGTAAAAAAATTAAATTGTGTCATGATAGAATTTTTTTGGATATTTTTCACAAAATATTTCAATTCTGTCATAAATTTTGTAATTCAACACTAAACAGAATACTTCATTTTCGATAAACTCCTCCTTAAGTGTTTTACATTAAATGAAAAGATGGATGGCCTCCAATCATTGGAAAGTGTGTGTATGAGAAACCCATCAAGGATGGGATATTTAGAGGGTAATTTTGGCAGATTATTTTGGGAAATCTATTAGAAGTGTAGGAAATATCCATTCAATGCATTTCCTATCAAGAGACAATGATTAATGGGCTATGGGTGAGAGAAGGTGAACTTTAGTTGTGGGATATGCAAATTTGTGCATTCAAATCTACTCTTGAACAATAAATGTTGGTGTAATTAATTTCTCTTTGCAACATTTATAATAACAACATGTAGAGAGCTTGATTTGTTACTATGCCATCTCTCATTCTCTCATACAGTTGAATGAATGATTTTTTGTTTGTTTTCTCTATGATTTGATTAATGCCTTTCATTGTTCTCACATTAACAGCATGTTATATGCAAATGATTGTTTTATCATGGAAAAATACAATTTAATTTTTAATTGTGAAATAACTTTTATATGGATGAAAATATATATTCTTCTATGTTCAAGTATTTTGAAAGAAACAATGTAGATGAAAAATAATTCAAGACTTCTTTATAAACTTTTTGCAAAAAATTGAGATTTTTCAAATATTCTGGAAAAATTGAGATTTCTTATATCCGTTTCCCGAACCATATCCAACTCAATCATCAAATTATTCCGATCATTTATCATTGTGAACTCTTTGGCAAAAGAGATTTAATTTATTTATGATTTGAAAAAATAAATTATATAAAATCATTCATTAGACGAATGAAACTCAAGAAGGCCTTGCTAAAAATTTAACACAATAAATTTATCTAAATTTGTATACCTTAGATGAAGGATTTCATCTTGTTCAGCCCCTTTCAACAAGACATGCATATTTATATGAAAAAAAATCAAGGGAAATAGTTATAAAAAAGGATATTACATACTTTGTTATATCCCCGAAAAAAATGTTAACCCTGGATAAATTATGTTGTATTCATTTGAAATGCACATTCATCTAGTCTGAGAGCAAAAGATAGTGAAGTAAAACACGCTCTCTGTCGGTTTAAAGAAATCTATCTGTACTTTAGATATGACAAAAGTGAAATATTATACCTCGCGGAAAAAATGACTGAATGAGAGAGAGGCTGGATGAATAAATGTCTCTTAGTCATGCTCTCTATGACGTATTATTGAAAAGAGACAGCCCATTTATCTACACAGGGAAATCCATATTACACAGCAACGTTATTCTTCACATTTCACAGCGTGTAGAGTCAGCGAGAAACTGAAAAATGAGACTGAATGAATTAGAGTAAAAATAGTAAATAATTTTTCTTCCACTAAATTCATTGAAGAAAGACGCAGCAGTATTTCTCAAGACTATACACATAAATTGGAGGCATCAATCGAGTAAGGGATAATGAATTTATTCACCACACACACACACACACCTACTTACGCACAAGAAATAAGAATGAAGTGACTAAGAGTATTTTTATCAAAGAGTTCTCTTATGGTGAAGCCACTTGAGTGGAATTGAATCAACTTTGAAGTATTGGAGGGAGGGGCTAGTTATACAATTATATTGGAATTAGGGATCAACTAATGTTAACAGGGCATTACTTAAATAAGAAAAAAAATAATGCTAAAAATATTTAACCAGTTAATAAAAAAATCTAAAATTGATATCTAGCTGATACTTTTAGATAAAACGGTTTTTCTATGACTTGATTGTCAATTTTTGAATAGGAAATAACATGTCCGTAAATAGAAACAACGTTGAAAACAAGAAGCGAGACACTGAAATTTTACAAAAAAAACGCTCTTAGTTGAAATGATGAAAAATATTTTATTAGTTATCATTTGAAAACTCTATACCTGAAGATGGTCAATCATCGACGAAACTAATAGTAGGACACAGTGCTAGTAAAGTGTAGTAATAAATCTTGTGTTCAAATACATTGAATGAAAAAAATAATTATGAATGAATTGTAGTAAAAATAAACTAATGATAAATGGATAAAAAAACAAGTCGCTGAACCGTAATTGTTCCATCATTAAAATAATATCTATTTAGTATTGAGGGGTCAGATGACTCGAGTGATATATATAATTAGTCTATGTTGATGAAATTTATCTATTTTGTGTACATATTTTCAGATTAATTATGATCGTGATTATACGTGATTCGATCAGGTGAAATATACATTTTTGTTGTTGATCTATGTGCATATAAAAGTCGGCCATTTGAATTATCGATTCATCTTGTGTAGAACTGATGAAAGGTTGATTTTGATAAATGTATATTCACAAAAACACTGTTATATAAAAAAGAGAAAGTCTTGATAATTAGCGTACTCTCAAGGTTCATACTTTCAGTATTTAATCAGCAATTTAAAAAATGAGATTAGTGAGCAACCCTCTTAGGCCCAATGTGACACTGGTGGCCCCGGAAAGATCATTCTCTCTAGTTTGTGCCAGTATAAATGAGAAATTAGAGAATCTTTCAAGTCGTTTTTTCAACTTCACGTCCTTGATGGAAAGAGTGGAATAGCCACAGTCTAAGTAGAATTTAAGGCTTCTGCTGGTAATAACTTGGCCTAATAGTTTAGAGTAAGGATTTTTACAAAAATAAGGAATAATACTGTAATAATATATATATAATCTTTGGACTTATAATTATATACTGAAACAAAAATCTTGAAGATGACTCAAGGTGAAATAGGAAAAGAAAAGTTAATATACATTAGGCCACTGCTAATCCAGATCTCACAGTTTTGAGAAATATAGAGTATGCTGAATACGAATTCGACAAAAAAATTCTTCAATTATCACTACTCATAAGTGAACAATTTTTGAAAAATCGGATTTGATCAACTACTAGTTTATTTTTGTATTCAGAGATGATCAAAAACTCATTTTTTTTATAAAAATTGGACAAAAAAGTGATTCATCATAGATCTATCTGAAGTGTTTTTCTACTTATGAGTAGTGTTTGTCCAAAAGATAATTGAGGTTATTTGAAGAATTTTTTTATCGAATTTGTATTCAGCATCCTCTATATTTCTCAAAACTGTGAGATCTGAATAAACTTTTTTTCAATTAGCAGTGGCCTAATATACATTGTGCCTGAAATTTACACCTAAATCGAAAGATATTTCTCAGATTATTTGTTGTAAGAGGGGTATTTTAATAGAATTCCACCCCACCCCCTGTACCAGCATCAAAAGGCTAACCACCAAAGACAGGCATTCTAGTGTTCCCATGTCGGCGGAGGGGTGGTTTTTGTCCACGTTAAATGTCACACACATTTTTAGGCACAGAGGGAAGGAGGCATTATTTGATGAGGAAATGCTTCTTTGGAAGGCTTTGAAGCCAATGATCAATTTGATACTTTTTTGCTTCACAAACACTCTCCAGAAATACATAAAGGTACACGCATTTCTTTAATACTACAGTTTTGTTGTGTAGGCAAATCAACCATTTCTCTCCCTATCTACCTAGCAGTGATGTGAAGGGATCATTTATCATAAAATGACATTGTTTTAACAAAAGTGGAAAAGCCATCAGATTTACTAAAGATTCTTCTCACAAGACCAATTTATAGAAATGGATACATTTGAAAGACTAAAAAATAACACATTTTAGTTTAACTCATGATTAATCTTTCATACCTGGTTAATTCCATAGAATGCATTCAAATCGTATTGTTAATTGTAACCCTCCTAGTCGCCTTGTGGACCTGGATTTATTGTTTATCAGTGAAAACCAAGAAAAGGTAGTTTAATTTGTTTAGGCCTTTCAGTTGGAGATTTAGAAAAATATCTATTTTACAATGTCCATAGTCATATCATTAAAATGTGATATTTCTGAAAGAAAATCTTTTGAAAATGCATATTTCATCTTTAAATTATTTTTGATCTCAAAAATTCAAATTAAAAAAAGATGAAAAACATAGCGACAAAGTTTTCCCTTCATGGATGAAATGATTAGGTTTATTAACCAAGTTTTTTCGGCTATTCTCAAACTTTTGGCTACTTAAAATTTTGAGTCTTTGTAAGTCTTTCTCAAATCATACCAATCTTGGGGAAGTTATGAGCTAAAATAGGCCAGATACATTTTTGTTGAAGATGACTCATCAGTGGGCAGCTTTTAAGAAAGAGCTCACCTGAGTGGGACAGGGAAGGGTGGTGTTGTGACCCTGTCAAAATAAACCCTAAATTAAAATCAATATATTCTCTTTTCTCTCTCTCTCTCTCTCTCTCTCTCTCTCTCTCTCTCTCTCTCTCTCTCTCTCTCTCTCTCTCTCTCTCTCTCTCTCACACAGTACCCGAGAGAAACAATTTTCGAATTTCAGAGTAATTTATCATATCCTTTTCTCGTCTTTTGACAATTTCATGTTCCTCCACCAACGCACGATAGCAGCGTTCTCTTTACATGACAAATGACATGACTTTAAATTATCGTCCTCCACTACATGTGTGCATAGATTCGTTTATAAATGAATCAGTCAACTCTGTACACATAATGTGTCCATGAAGATGCTAGTTTTACAACATTGATTCGATAATTGGTCTCGTGATTTAAAGATTTTGACTACTTTGTACATCGGAAGCTAATTGAAAATGCCCAAATAATCTAATGCTCAAAAGAAGTTCCATGTTTGATCATTTAAACTCTTGGAAAAACTTTGAATAATTAATCCAAAAATTTCTTTATATCAAATTCATCTGCGATCTTCAAAGTAATCAATCTGAAGCTCTACGGTCTTTGATAATGCAAAATGAAAAAGCGGCATATTTGTTGCGATAAAAAAAGTTCAAGATACGATTTGAACGCTAAAAGTTTAAGAATAACAAGATCACATTCTCTAGTTGCAGTAATGCATTTTATTGATGAAATACTCAACGTTTGTTTGATAAAGTGACACGACAAAGAGGCAAGCCTCTCTATAAGCCCGAGAGATGGCCCTACATCAAATAGTGGCAGGATGAAGAGGAAAGATCATACAAATCGTAGACATTTTCTCATTGACCTCAGTTCAAGTCTCATCTCCAGAAGATGCTATTCATGATGGATTTGATCACAATCCAAAACAAGTCAAAGCTGAAAGAGGAAGATGCTTTCTTTGCAAAACACATCAAACTTTCTGAACATTTCCGAAATGTGAAGTTCGGCTGTCAGAATACGTCGAGAAATAGATTTTGATTTTCATAATTATCGAAAAGTATAATAAAAATTGTACGTCAAATTGTATGGTGATACTGGTGTCACAATTTATATCTCCGAAACTAAATATTTTAGAGAAAAAAGTTTGTGAATTCGCCACACTAATCTTTCTGTTGAAAAAAAAAAAAAAATTTCCAAAATCCTGATATTTGGGCTACAAGTAATTTCTGGAATTTTTGTAAAAAGGTTAAATAATTAGAAGAAAAGTGGAAATACAAAAAAGGCAAATCAAACTTACCGGTTATGTATAGTTTGCTGGAAAATTAGTTAAAAGTGAAATGGAAGAGAAGGAGAAAAATTAGCATATTTTCATAGAGATAACTAGACTTGAGCTACTGTACGTGTGATAATTAATTTTCAAAGGATTTATTCATGAAAAAAAAACTCCAACAAAAGAATAATACACGACGAACAGAATGCACCGTACGTCTGCATAGAAGATGAGACGCATATTAGATGTTCTATCAATGTTGGCCATGTACCCGCCTTAAATACTAAATGACTCAAGAGGTATTGTAATATGAGCTATGTTTAGAAAAGTATGAGGCATGTCGTTAGATGGCAACGAGATCCTTTGTTGCCTAATGAATTATGCATATTTTATGCAAAATAAAAAATTGTTTATAAAGTCAAGTTATTTTCAGTTTTCTCCGCAGAACAAAGAATGATAAATTATGGTTACCCTTACCGGGTGGTAGGGAAATTGGTTTATAAGGGATGTCTCTATATAAACGGCTCGATATGCCTATTGAATTATCATAAAAAATAAGCAAAAATTGATTTTTATTATTAAATCGTTTTTAATAGTCAAGAAACCGAGAAATGTTGGCGTGGAAAAGCAGCCTCAACGTAAGAAAAACGTTGCCGAAAATAATGGAAACGATTTTTGGATAAATAGTTTGACAGCAACCATCTACTTACGAGTAGTAGAAGACTCAGTAAAGTTAAAATAGCCAATAACGACTAATCCTCAAATTGAGCTGATAACATGATGATTCTTCATTTTGATTAAAATTGCGGCTTAAAACAAACATTTATCGCACTCTAACTCCAAGATAGATAGAGTATTTTTAAAAAGTTATTTATCATCACTGATGATTCATCAGCTTGATATAAGAAACAACATGTCAAAATATGCTAAATATGCCTTTTGGGCGCCCTAATGATGAACATAATAAAGTTACCAAACCTTTTGGGTGCTTTACCTGTATAAACTCTAAAATTGTCTAGTGATCAGGTTGAAAACAACCCCATTTTGCGGATAGGAGTTAGTCTACTATCTTGAGAATTTTCATCCCACAGGTATTCCCAAAGCTAAGGTCAGAAACGATATTTCAAAAAGAGGACTCACAAACGACAATAATTTCAAAGGTGAGATTCCGCGATAATCCACCACTCTCCAGTGTCATGGTATAGTGGCCAGCATGGTTGTGGTGAATTTTATCAAAGTTCATCGAGTAACCGTCATCCCCGACAAAGGGGTCGTAGGAATTTTGCGGAATTGCACTGATATACGCCTTGGAGTTGTGTGAAAACCATCTAAATCAAGGATTAGTTTACTTTTGTTGAAGAAAAAAAAAAGACTAAAAACTACCTACTTCACTCTCGGTGGGGGATTGGAAATGTTTTCATTGAAGAAGGACTTTTGCGGCGTTAAATCAGAGTAGTATTTGATCTTGGCTGGCTTATCGAGAATCGCCGGGTAGGCTTTGCCATGCTTGAGCACTGGGGAGAAGTTGTCTTCTCGGATATTTTCCAAATCTATAATATGAATTTAGAGGTAAATATCAGACTAATATTTTTTCTAGCTACCAAGGGGACCATAAAATAAATTATTTGTCATGTTTTCTCATATAAATTGTTCGCTTTGGAACTAGCCAATGGTCGTTTTAAGAAGCATGACTTGTCAAAGAAGTATCAATAGAAAACCATGCTTAAAACATGAGAAACAACATAAAAATACTAAGAAGATTATCAAAATTATGTTTTTATAAGATAACTGAAAGTAATTGCTCACGTGAAATCTCTACCCTATGCAGAAAAATGACATCATTCCCATCAGAAAAGTGGTTGGCCTGACACTTGTAATAATTGACATGGGTCGAATCAAAGTTTTTAATCAGCAAAAGGTCATTATCCTGACTAATGTCGTCAGAGTTTAACTCAGAGATTGCTTTGAAAGTTCCCCCGAGGGTCTCTGTGTAGGTCCAGAGAAATGATAAATCTTCTTTATACTCCAACTCTGAGTCCTTGCCGGAACAGGAGATGTTAAATGGCTTGTCGAGGCTGGCGTATTCGACGCTCTTTTGAAGTGAGTGTCGCTTCAAGAAGGTCTCATCGGCTGGAGAGAAATTTGAATATTAATTTTCTACTTGTGATTAGGGAGTCTGAAACTATCGTTTTACAAACGAATCATTGGTAATTTCACTGGACAGAGATACAAAACAGACAATTTGATTCACAATTATAATAAATAACGTTAAATGTTGTATGATAAGAAAACTTGACTCAAATTAACTGGATTTTAAAATAAACGGGAACTTGAATCTAAATTAATATTTTCATATATCAAACCCTCTGAGTTTTCGGCCTTAAAGTATTTACATCTAAGAATAATAAATACAGACAGAAAAAAAAATTCTAGATTTTTCAAATACATTGTGAATCTATTTAAAGCTTATTTTGTTCATTAAATTCATTAAATTAGTATAATTATTGGCTCTCGTAGGGCACTGCGAAAATGTCATTTTTCACGCCAGCGTTGCGAAATAAGGATAGAACAAAATCGAATTTCAAAATCAACTGATTAGTAAACTCTGATTATTTGTGATGCCTCATTCGAGAGTAGAGCAGAGATCAATTGACATAGACACGTGTGCCCAATTCTACAAACGTGTCCAGAGTGAATCATCACATGATGCTAAGAGACAGACTGAATTTCCGAAATTGATTTGGAGATTTTTGAATTATGCAAATTCACATCGATTCTTTGATAAAAAAACTCACAAATATGATGTAGGACTATTGAATTCTTGCTATCCAGATTCCCAGCCGGATGCTGGGCCCTGCAGTGATAAGTGCCGAAATTCTTTACTCCAAAATCCTCAATGACCAATGTGCCGTCCTTGCTGATTTTCGTGTGGGGCATTCGACTGAAAAAAGAGCATTTCGATTAGTCATTCTGAAAATTGTTAGATGAACTTTTTAGAAATCCACATGATAACAATCTACTATTTGCATAACCTTACGAGAAATGTTTGTAAAATAGGTTTTAAGTATTTTTTCATATGCAACTAATTCACTCAAGGTTTCTCTACGAAATTCAAGAAATAAAATGACACCGGTAATTATAGAGAAATTATCCTTCCAACTCAGACAATTTTTCTACAACTCAAAGGCCGATTCTTAAAATAGTTTACTCAACACCAAGAGAATTATTGCTCTGTATTCAGGCTTACGACACAATGTGTACCATGCATTCAAAAGAAGATCCTCTACAAAATATAGAAAGACTTTAAAAAAACTTTATTTTATAGAAAATCTTCATGCTAATGTTTACTGGATATTGAGAATAAAAATTGCTAACTCTCAAATATGGTTTGCTATTTATTCACCGCCCCGTCAAAAATAAAAATATTTTTTTCTCTGATTTTCAATGCAGAAATTGAAAAAATAAAGACTCTAGAAATACACCATTATCAAATGAGCTCGTACATAGTTTCACTACGATAAAATCTCTACATTATAAGAGAATCAACGTACCTTGATCCGTCACGAAACCAGAGAATGTTACTCGGAAGGACCCTGGGTATTGAGTTAGTATGGCAGGCGAAGATCACTTTGCTGCCAATGGCCACTTCTGCAAGACTCTTTGGCTCGATCAGATTGACGGTTGCATCAGGACTCATGGCTTGAAATGAATTGATTACGTGAATATTATAAGAAATCTGATCAAAATTATGTTCGAAAATTTCACCCCCTTTCAGATTCAATATTTTCACGTGTACATGTATTTTTCTTAATTAAATGTTCCAATTAAGGCCCCTATATTCAGTTCATTTGAAGGATGATGAGGTTTTGAATACGAGTTAAATTACCACGAATAAGGTTTGAATTAAATTTTCTATGAAATTCGGTTATTGAACAATCCATCTATTAAATAACTCACAATAAACAGTAAGATTAGCATGACGGCTAACTCGTGAAAAGCCAGAAGATACATTATGAGCACTGCATTCATAGGAGCCCGAGTCGGAAATTGCATCAACGTGCAAAATGTGCAAAGCACCACCAGATCTCAGTGTGTACTGACCATACTCGAGATTCGTTTCAATCTTTTTCCCATTCTTGAACCAGTAATATTTAATGAAATCGTTCGGGTGTACAGAACAAGAAAAGGTTACACTCTGTCCCTCCTCAACGTCCTGACTCTGGGGTTGACTGTTGAAGTAGAAGCCGTCAGAAGCTAGCGCTGTAATAGAGAGGGAATAAATCATTCAAATTCATAGGGGAGATATCTTTGTCAGTTATGTAATAACGTTTCTCTAAAATCTTTACATGAAAATTCGTCCCATGGGTAAGAATTCCCTTTAGAAAATAACAGTGAAAAAAAGTATATTTAATTGGATAAAACAGATGTTTACCTCGAGTTCTCTTTTCCCAATTAATTAATATGTCAAATAAATAAAGAAAAGGGCATAGTATCTTTTTTTCTGCCAAAAGAAAAAGTATAAGGGAAACTCTTTATAGACTTGAGAATTAACAGCGCAATTCTCTTTTATGTTTGTTGAAGAAAGAAAAGATGGCAAAGATATCTATCTCAAGGGATATGGGTTATTGATTGATGAACTCGAAGAGGATGAGAGATAAAATGCCTTATTGAACTTACAGCTTATGCTGTGAAAGCAATAGATGCTGATAATCCAATGAGAGATGAATAAATTCATAATTTCATATATCCCCTATTATTAATATATAGCAGTCATCATTCGGTTTCCTAGTTAGAGTGAATTTCTCGCTGAGATTACGTTACTCAGACTTTTGGTTACGATATAATGAAAGAAGAAAACATAAGAATACCCATTCAAATGAGAATTGAGAAATACTCGATTCTCATTGGCCCTCTACTCTGATTGGTCAATGAGGTGTTTTTGGCTTAATCATTCTTTGTATGCTTGTGTGTTGTATTCTTTATACACATTGTGTGTTTCTCTCACGTTCATGTCAAATTCCTTTTGTACATGAATGTTGTTCTACGTTGAACATGAAAGATTTCTATCAGACCATGTGTAATTCTTGACAGTTGTACCCACCCCCTCCTCACTTTGTTGATTGTGAGAGAAGGAATAAACATGAATAGTTTTACACTTATTCATTCAAATACAAACGATAGGATTCACTGAGAAAAATAGTTTTCTGAGCTTATCAGATCTAGATCTAGGTGTATGAGTCAGAATTTGATCTGTAACAAGTAAAAATGTTGAAATTTAACTGAAATCCACGCATTATTAGAATTTATCCGTTGGCAAAAAAATGTAGAACTGGGGAAGTGATTTTATTACCATTGAATACGGAAGCTATAAACTTTTGAAAAAAGGTAATAAAAATCTATTTTCTTCTTACTGTGCAGAATTTAATCTTGATTCTTATTGGAAAGGATAATTTAACTATTTTGCGTTTCTCCAAGAGTCGTGGAATACACATGGAACAGAATATGGGTTCATTTCTAACAACATTTGCTTTCTTGAGTCGTCGATAATACTATATTTATACTGTATATTATGTAAAATACATTGTAAACTCCAACTTTTTATTACGGAACCTCTTTATTTAAGAAATTGAGTTTTTTAAATTGAGATTACAATTTAGTATTAAGGAGCATCAAATTCTGTAGAATATCATAAATGAAAGACGAGAGACTCTCATTGAGAGTATAGAAGAAGAAATAAAATACACTAATTTACTAAATTTAATTTTCACTAAATAATAAAAATAAAATATATATCATCCTACTTACAAGTAGTTTTTATAAAAAATAATAATTATGGGATTAAAAATTAATTTGTTATTTGCAATAATAATAATGACTGTATGGAAAACTCTGTAATTTCTCGATAATTATCGAACGCATAGCATATTTTGATCTTGGTCATTTAAAATATAAAAATTCAATTCTGAAGAGTTACTTCAGCGCAATTGAAGAATGACTCAATTCAGAAATTAGCGATATGTGGGATATAAATTGTATATGGTCAAAGTTTATAATAAATTTGTGATATTCTTTCATCTTTTTTTGGATCAACTTATTATAACCAGAAAAATCTTACAAAAGACAACAGTTTCGAAAAATGTGAAGATACATTTTTTGAAAAAATAGAGACCTTATTAGAAAATTTTGAGCACTTTTTCATGAATCTATCAGGAAAAACGCTGAATCAATCTGACATCATACATTTCAAATAACTACGACTAGAGACATTTTCGGCTATTCTTAAGCTTATAAAGAACAGAGTATTAAAAAATATTGAAAAACATGGAAGCAGTCTGTCTTATACCCAAGACACTTTTTATTATTCCCTTTGGCCGGTCATTATATAAAATGACCAATGTGTACTGAAGGATTAAAGATCGAGAAAAGAGGTCATAGGGAAAAAAATTCTATTTTTTTTGGCTTATTTTTTATAATATTCCTACTGAAAAGTAATACCATCAACTTGTCAAAGAAAAAGTGCAATCATTGCACTGCAATGGATCTTTTTTATTTCAAAGTCTTTTCAAATAGGATTTCTTTCTATCTCTCTAAATTCATGGTGCACTTCTATGAAAGAGTCTCTAACACTACACGTCAAGTTTGCAATAAATAAAAATTTTCATTTCTCATAGAAAAAGATTACTTTCTTAGCCAATAAATTTTCAAGTTTATAACCAAAATTCTCTAACAAGAATGCAAAACTTGGACGAAATCTCTCTTAAAAAAAACACTATTCTTAACAGGAGGAATGAATTTTCGGAAACATGCCACTAGTTATGTGTTATACAATGCATAAACTAAAAAATGATTAATGACAATGGGAACGAGAATTCTGATTTTTACCCCTCAGTAATACACATTTAGATAGAGGAAATTACATTATTACACAGTTGGCAGCTTTTATTTCCCCACTAACAATGGTAACATCTGGGATTTGATTAAATTCCCGCTAGCCTCTCGAGTGCACCTTTCAGAGCCCATTAACCCCTTCTTTTAACTCAATTAAGACAAGTTGACTCTCAGAATTCATGTTGCAATGAAAGAGTTCCCTTTACAAAGATTTTCCCTTCAAATTTAACATGGGAAATATTAAAATCTCTTTCCCCATGTAATCTTTCTCAAAAATTAAATATTATTCTTTATGATAATTTATCATTGATAATGTAAAGAATTCATTGATTAAACCTACTCACTACAACCCTCATATTAAATTCATGTTTTAATTTGCTTAAATTTAGAACCCTTAAAATCAGCTTTGAGATTAATTCAAATTAATTTTAGTCTTGAAACTCTGTGAAAAAATACTATTTCATTCATACAAAAATTTGACCAATAGGAAAGAGAATCAATCTTATTGGTTGGAAGGAGATTGATAAAATGTTCATTCCCTCAGCCTAAAGTGTGCAAGTTTCAATCCTCACCCAGCTATTAATTACTAAAACATTGTGAGAAAGTAGAAAAGATGAAGCTGAACCAAGTGATCGAGTGAGCGAGCGAGAAAAGTGACTTGGGCAATAACAAAGATGCTTTTCCCATGCGATATTTTCTCACATTCTGTCAGAAGATTATCTCCAACCATCTTCACGATTTCTTTCAACAGTCTCTCGTATACGTTATGTACACAGGATATGTCAAAATACTTTTGATACATTCTAGAGATAATTTTTACAAAAAGACTAGATGAGTCTAATTTATATAATTTAACAAACCCGCTATAATATATCAACAAATAACGATCAGGGGAAAAATAGATGGAATTCTTTAATGTTAAGAAAACAGAAGTTGATTAAAGTCAGCCGAGGTTTAGCATGGATATTTCGAAATACACTGCTTTTTGTAATAAGATCACGAGGATTTCAATTATATGATGAAGAACTAATCTTTCGTGCGCTTAAATCTATATGCTATGGTCGAAACTCTGATGTGTTAAAAATCTATGTACAATTAAAATGGCCACCAACAATTAAGTTTTGGCTCGAGTTCAAATTAATTTGATTTTCATATACGAATTATTTTTGCTTGTCTCCAACACCTAGAATAAATATTCAAGACACAGTTCCTTGTGAAATCATGTCTAGATTACGATTCTGCGCGATCTAAAAGAAGTAAAATCAAAAAGCAGTGCTCTAGTAAGAGTATAAGACTTCTCATACGGCGTGGGTTCGATTCAGCTAGACTCCTTTTTTGAGGAAGAGCCGTCTCGTTTTAAATTCGAATCGAGGCTACTCCATAAAAGCATCTTATTGAAATAATCAAGATTTTAAATCGAAACTAAATCAAAATTGATATTTCTTATTTGGTTTCCGGTCAGATGATGATCTAAAATTCCTTATGAAACTTTTGTTGAGTGCTAATCGATTGCTTTTTAATCAGAAATTAAAATTCAAAAGTATGACCAAGCAAGCCTAGATTCTAAAGCTTTAGAAAACGAGACGCTTGCAATCTCTACTTTTTGATCTGACTGTAAGTGGGAAAATCTTAAATTTCAAATATCTCCAAAACTGTCACAAAGACTATAACGAATTGTTTTTAGCACTCTACGCAAACTAATTAATATATCGGAAAAGAGGAGAGAAAAATAACTGTTTCTGTTTTCTAATCAAATTTCAAACCCGTATCTCCTCTGCAGGAAGTTGATGTGTAGAACTTTGAATAAATTATCACGCACAAGAATACCCAAGCTGGGATGTAACAGCTGTGCACATGAAAAAAACAACAACAGTGTTCTGCTTCCCTTTTCATTCTAGAAATAACACAAAGCACATGTAGACCCAAACGCCGGAAATATTGCACAGTGTGTGAGATTTCAAATGAGCAAATAGACTTTGACTTTTAGAGGTGACACTTTAATGACACAGCTATTCCCTCTTTTTTATTTATTTATTCTCATCTATAACGGAGAGTGGGTTATGAATAAATTTCAATATTTTATCCTCAGAGAGGAACACTTCCGTAGACAGAATGTATCCACGGTGTAGATACTACAAGGTAGCGGAGTCTTTTGCTCTCTCAGTCTTTTGGCATTGCATTTAACACTTTTAAAACAAATGATTAAACAGTAATTTATAGCCTTTTATTTTGTTTGAAAAAACAAAGTTGCAAAGGATTTAAGTTATATACAAATGTTCAGTATTTCTAGAAAACAGAATAAAGAAACTCTATACACAACAAATCAGCTAGATATGAGATAAGTGCGGATTCGGCTATTGGTCAACACAGATCAAAAGTTATTCTATGGAGAAGTTGGGAAAATGGGCCAAAGTTTGAAACCTTGCTATGTACAATCCTACTTGGATAAAAAAACAATTTTACGAAAACTTATTGAGAACCCCTCAAGAGTCAAATCAATGAAGGATCTAGAGGCATTTTGAAGGGTCAAGTCAATAAGCCTTTTAAGAGGATCAAATCTGCGTAGTACATTAGAAAAATGAATCTTTGACAAGGAATCTTAATACACATCTTGAATCCTTTGTACTTGTCAAGATGCCCAAAAGGTAACGGCTGCAATATGACAATTGATGCCATTATCTCTGATACCTTGTGACAATTGACATGCACATTTTTTTCAGATGTAAGAATGAAGACTGTCTAAATTTTGAATTAATTTTTCCTCTCTCAATAACGACCAGTCATGACCCCGAGTTGACTTCCAGCTACTCATGGACTCCGAGTGTATTATGCAACGAAGGAGGAGTGCATTATTAATGTTTTCCTTGATGTAGAATGTAAAAGGTGGAATAAGTAATATGTCTACGCTTCAATGGGCATTGGAAAAAATATTGGCGGTCTTTCATTAAAAATTTAAACCTAGTCAAGCGGGCGAGAGACTGTTCATTTGAATGGAAGGAAGACTAAATGGCTTCTGTTCGATTTGCTCATCCTAGCAACAACGGAGGAGTAACTCAGTATGGAAGTCAACAAAAGGCATTTAGTGAAATACACCTACGTATTATAAGCCTTTGTAGGTAATAAAATATTATTGTTACATTTTAATTGAGCGCCAGAAAAGTTTCTCTAAGTTGTATAAATACAAATCCCTGAATTAATCGGATTACTTATTACATTCCAACGTAGTGATTGTCTAAGGGTTTTGAAGTTGAATATGATTTGAATTTCCCACCAATTCACAAAGAGTTTAGTAAAACAAAAAAATTAATTTCATTGATTAAAAGTGAGAAAATATGCATTGATTGGTATCAAAGGAATAGGCTTTGACAATATTGTATGATAGTTAATGAATAATGAAAGGTAATTTGATGCTTGTCAGTACATCCCCATGTGTCTACAGTTTAGTCTGAGAGAGAGAGCCCAGCGACGAGATGAGAGATGAGTTTTTCTCAAAGAATAAACAGTATACATTATGTAATTCATAACACGCACACAGTCGTCGCTGTAGTTTGAATTACGTGGAGGATACCTATTCTTTTCTGTTACTCTTTCTAATTTCTACAATACAAGGCAGAATAATGAGATGTTGTTGGGAATTTGTATGAAATGCAGTTAGCAGCTAACTGTCTATACAAGCTATGCAGAGGTTAGGTAGAATAGTCAATTTGACTGTTTATTTGCCTAGAATCTATCTCGGTTGGAGATAGATTTGATTAAATATTTCAATGTAATCTAATTTCCTCAATGTGCTTTTCTGCATTTTGTCCTATTCGAGATACAATCTATAAATTTTTGATGAGTTAGCCTCATAAACAAGTAGGTTTATCCGAAGATTTTGCATTTAAGCCGCCATAAAAATCTAATTTGAAAAAGTAGTAAAGTTGAAATTCAATAGAGTGGACACAGCAAAAATATCTTGATTAAAAAAAGAAAAAAAATTTAATATACGTTTTAAATTTTTGTTTATTGTGAAAACCACAAAAATTACAAAAACTATATTAAGAAAGATTCACTAAACAATTTAACACTTATCAATCAGCTCAATAATTTGAAAAGAACAACACAAGAGATGACAAGGCAACCAATCAAGGACTTAAGGTACTCGCAGATAGTGGAAGGCATTGTTAAAGTTGATTTGAGCTGGTTGATCAGTGTTGAACTGTTTAATAAATCTTTCTTAATAACTCCAACTGTCTGGAAGTTCTAAATGAAAACTTCAAGCTAATTCAAACTTCGAGTAAGTATTCTTTGGGAGTCGAAAAGGTCAAAGACTCAAATCGTTCAAGCTAAATTTGAAAATAAAAAAATTCAGCCAGAGATGACTACAAAACCTATTTTTGTGATATTTTCCAAATTTTGGCGACCACAATTAAAGCTTAATCTAACATAATTAAAAAAATAATTTTATTCTCAATTTCTCAATACCAATAAAAAAATTCATGTTTACTACTGAACCAAGCTGGAAAATTATTCCCCGCATCCTGAGAAACCACTTTTAATTTAATGAAAATAAAAAACTTTTTAGTGACGTGACATTTGAGTAATAAAAGGGGAGTGGCAGCAAATACTGAGAGGTGCTAAAGTTTCAATAGCCCTCATAAGCCAAGAATGAAGGGATTAAATGGCGGACTCTATCGTTTTCTATTCTGACTAATACCTCTTTCTCACTCGGATTTATAAAAAGAACCACTGAGCCCACATAATTATCTCTTGTTTATTCCCAAGAAATACCAGAGAAAATATTTTTACATAGAGAGATAGAGGGAATCTCTCACTTATAAACTTGTCTTGTCAATGTCAAGAGGAAGGAATACTCTTTGCGTACAACATTCAAAAAGTAAGGGTACAGTAGGAATAGTAGAGAAATTATTAAATGAGATTCCCTTTTCTATTTTTGTTTTCTTAACTATATCCAACATACGGAGAGTGTGTATATTTACATTACTGTTTTCCCTTTTTCAACTTAACTATATGAGAATTATTGTTTTGTAGTAAACGAATCATTTCTGACAATAGACAACCTTTAACATCATATTTTTCGTGAGCAAAAATTATAAGAAAACATTTTTCTTTTTCACTTGATGAAATAAACAAAACTCTTCTCTCTTCAATGAATAGTGATTTTACTAAAGTTGACTGGATTCATTGAAAAAATAGCATTTTAAGCAATAAATAGACTGAATAATTATTAGATGAAGCTAGAGAAACCAAAATTTTGCAAAATTATATTATGATATTTTCGTAATTTTAAGACTTCTCAATATCTCATAGGTCTATTGGAAAGAATCCTCATAATAAGTTGGTTAATGCATATTCTACTAATCTCTAATCAGTGGATGTAGATTTTACTACGATTGAATGAATGTGAGGAGTTCATTGAAATAATAGTAATTCTCAATTAATTGGAAAATAACAATTACCAAGCAATACCAAGCAATGATGCTGATTTTGATTTGTAAGAGTTTACCAAGAGAAAATATAAATCCAATTTTTCATAAAAATAATAACTGATCAAAACCGTACAGTGAAGGAAAGTTAGCTGATACGCTTGATTTTTAAACGAGATACAATCAACTAAGAAACCTCTACCATTTACCTTCACCTGACAATTTGTATGAAGGTTCATATTCAATGAAACAGATAACCTTTACGGCTATATATAAGTGTTCTTCTTCGTTACTTTTTTGTCTTGAAACAATACAAGTTTATGTATATTATACATGGATATTTGGTAAATAGTTTAGATAATCATCCAACTTTTGAGGAGTACTAGAGTAATCAAGAGAGGATTATCTTGTCAAAAGATATAACGGATACCCCGGAAAAGTATCCTCACAATTATCTAATGATCCTTTCCTAATGAGACAACTTTTAATCACCTCCCTAGGTATGGAATCAAAGGCCTTCTTAAGGTCCACGGAGCAAGCCACGAGCGGTACACCATACACCTTCACACTTCTTGGCAGGCAGTCCTCCGTACCCCCACCTCTCTCTCAGAAACTCGGTCAGTGGCCTAACCACATCTGACCCGACTGCCTTCAGTAACTCGGCACCCAGCCCAGACCTTTCTGGCGCTTTTCCATAGTTCAATTGAGCAAGTGACTCTTCAAGCTCCGAGATATCCAGAGCACACCGAGGAGCTTTGCTCAGTAAAAACAATACTAGGCTCCGGAACAATTAAGCGCCCGTTTACCTTGTATACCTGCCTCAGATGGCAAGTCATCATATCCAAGTCAGGTTTAATCATAGTACAATGGTTCCGCGTTGTGTCTAATCTCGCAATGGTCTGATAGGCCAGTCCAATGCGTTCACTCTTAAAGTGGTTATCCATCCATTTCTCTCTGACCTCCTTCAATTTTGTGTAAAAGCTCGTGAAATTATTTCACATATCCGCCAAAAGACAAAATTTGTTTATCTATAATAAAATTTTCATTTTTTAATGAGTAAATCCTTTCCTAATGTAACAACTTTTAATCACCCCCAAATTTTTTGGATGAAAAATTATTTCTCTTTTTTAACATAGACTAAAATGGCTGTTTAGATTTTTCATTTAGAATAAAAGAAGGCCAGTTAATCATTCTTGTTAATGTTCACGTATAGTTGGGTGTATATAGGTTACAAAATTAGGTCTGAATAAATCTATTGGTCCATTTCTTTTCACGTCCTCTTGAAAAAAAACACAGACTTTATTTGTGAGAAAACTAATTCTTTTGGAATATCCACTAGGCCTAGTCCTGGCCGATATCTTCAAATTAGAACAAACGATTCTGAAAGATTTGATAGAAGTATGCAGAACCTAAAACCGATACGTTGACATTACATTTGCTATCTTGATCTTATTTAGATGAACCTCAAAAGTTAGACACATTGTCTTTAC
>JJOG01004103.1:0-13147 GCA_000715275.1 Gyrodactylus salaris
AATTATTTTTTCAAAAAATTTGAGGTCTTAAACCCTAAAATGTTGTGAAATCCTTCAAGCCGGTGCCAAGAAAAATTTCGTAATTTGTCAAAATTTGACTTTTAATATTTGTTTTAAGACTTAAATTAAAACTTGCAAGTATTACTTTGTTATGCTCTGAGTGACAACTGATGAACAACTGAGATTCAACAAAAGACTCTATTTAAATGGAAAAAATTATCTTAACCCTTGCTTGTGTGATATTGTCAGCTCTTTGCATAGATGAATTAATGACATTTTGAGCATTCGATTGAATACCGCCAATGATTGTCTAGCAGTTGTGAATAATGGAAAAAGCAAGAGTATTTTATCACAGAATTATTATTAAGTCAGTTTATTTGCATAAAATGGAATGATTAGGCGACCTTATCTTTTTTAGTATGAAATGCAAATAATCAACTCTCTAATCTTGAGATGATCAACATCTGTAGTTCATGTAAGAAATCTATTCGTTGAATGTGTTTTCTTAATCAAACCTTTATGATTAAAACACTAATTCGCATTAATAAAATATAGGAATCCTGGTCGAAGCATATCACATAAAAGAACTCTTGGTTACATATGGAGGCTTCATGTTTCTGATCGGACAGTTACATTTAACGAAGTTATACTTTTATGGCAAGAGTGTAGAGTTTAGCGATGAACAAGAAATTTTGACTTTAATTTTCACAAATCGATGCAAAAGCTTTAGTCATGATGAGACTGCTCATTTTTTTGAGTCGTAAGAATTTGATCATTTTCAGCTTGGGGGTTAGATTTTTCTTTTTCTTTTCTATTAAAAGGGTCAGTGTCGACTGTAGTCAAGGATATCGGTTTTACTTACGAGTTGAAAGCTGAAGTCGATTCCAAGATAAAAATGTCAACACTGACATAAATTCTGCACTTTTTTTTTCTCTCAGATTGCAAATAAACAAATCTTATATCCTCTCGCTCTTCGACTACCCTCATGTACTCAATCTCCAAGGAGCAATCCAAGAAGAACGAATACGTCCAGCACAACCTCTTACGTTACCTCTATCCTGATCAGCCTGGTCTCGATCCCCGTCAACGCATTTCCTACAAACAGCGAATCGTAATGAGCGGACTCCATTCATTATCGGTCCGCCGACAGCCCTGGATCATCAAAACGTTCAATTTCTTCTCCGTTGTCTTCTCCAATTTTTATGACACGAGGAATGTCGTGTACGAGAACCATATCATTTAAACTTCTATTTACGTCTATTTTATAACCTCTCGCTTTGTGAGGATTTGAACAACATATATTAGGTCTAAGACGGACCATTTAAGATACATCTTGATTCTTTATTTAAAATTAATTCTATTCTTCTCACGATATGTTCTTGATCAAAATCATTCAATGAATTGCTAATGATATTTTCTGTACAATTTTTAAACCCTATATAAGGTATTTAATAGCTTGAAGAAATTTTTCTTTATCATAAATTAGGGCACCAAGAAAATATGTTTTTTTCGAGCATGCTGAAAAAATATTTTTTTTTTTCAAATAATATTCTAAAAATAATAAAATATGCTCATATTATGCTTGATATTAAAAAAAAATAATCATCTAACAACAATAGAGTAATGCATATTTTCTAATGTTTTCGTCATTGAAGTGTCCGTTAATAAAGTTCTTATCTTTGAAAAACTTCTTTCCACGTCAGCAGAAAAAGGTTGGCAGTTTTTCAAGAGAGAATATGTACTTGGCGAGACAAGATAATTTTTGCATTGAAGTAGATCGTTGATTTCACTGTTGCTCAATCTTTTGATAATGTGATCCTTGAGATTTACAGGGTCTAAGCCAAAATTCATATTTGAGATGGCGGAGTAAGCAAATGAAATGGTGGAATCGATTCGAATTTTTCACAGATTCTATTATGATTCATAATATTAAGAATTCCTGGATCAATCGACTATATTAACCATATCTGCCATCTTTGATTTTTTTAGTAGATGAAAATATCTAGGGTTAAACTGAAAATTTCTGGCCTATATTACAAATATTCTCATTATTCAAATGATGATGACTTATTTCTATATATACTTTGTGATTCATACGCTGTAGTAGAAGTATATTATTACAACTATGCAATTCTTGAGAAAGGTGTTTTACTATTCATCTTTAGTTTCTCTGAAAGAAAAGTTAGAGAGAGATAGAGCATTTTGTAGTGAAATTCGATTTGTAATATTATATGTAATTTGTTCATTCATTCAGATTTATCAAGAATCTTTACTGTATGCATATTCTCAAATTTTTCTCTCAGTTGAAAATAATCTATTATCACGTATGATAATTCTTCAAGACATTCTCATTGGTTCTTTGGTGATATCTGATTAACCAAACACTAGTCTCGTTACTCTATTTCGTTGTGAATTGATGAACATTTGTTTTCTTGAAGGCGTTGCTTTTCATCGATAAAGCAAATCACTCCATGAGACCATAAGCAACAATGAACGCTCAAAAGGTTCTGATCAACTTCCACAGGAATAAAAGAAGCTCATTCAATTATGTGAGTCTTGAACTTATCCAACTTCAATTGCAAAATCTTAGTAAGTCAGTGCAAAATACAAGCATAATATACACGACTTTTAGAAACTGTTTCTGCTTAGGATAGATTTTAAGTTCAACATGACAGGACCTGAATTAAACCTACTTGATCAACCTTTATTTCGCCATCTTAGATTTTATCGAAACTTCTTTCTGAGAAAACTACAAGGGGAAAGAAATTTTTTGATTTGCCTAAAATCTTGAAATCATAAACTATCTTTTCTCATCTATCCTTATCATAAATATCCGAGATGGCAGACATACTTGTTTTATTCAGAATGAAAGTTGAATACTATGATTGAGAAACATTGAGCATTTAAAACGTTTCTTCCAAATTTAAAATTGTGATCAGATTATCAAATGCCAACGCTGATAAAATTAAGCCCATTAAAAATTAAACCAGTTATCGAATTGTTATAAATCATGAGTGATGATTCATTACCCTAAATTTACCTTGTTTATTTTATTCATATTGAAATTAAGAAAATTGGACATGCAGTGAAACGATATGAGTTATTTAAACAATATAAATTCAAGAAAGAAATCTATGCTGAAATTTGAACCTATGAAGAATTGATTTCTTCAACCCTTGTTCCGGAAATGAAGGTAATTTTTGGGGCTAAAATAGTGGAGATTTGAGATTATACTCTTTATAAACTTAACTATAACTATAATCATTCTTGTATTTGGAGTCAGCCATGAAAGTTACTTTTTTCAAAGGCCTTGGAGTTATCTAAGTAAATCCTCATCAAGTTCTTGTGCTTGCTTATCAAGGCTTTATCCCTATTAAATTAACCAGTGACATTATCCAAACAACTAGAACCTTTTTGAAACCAAATTTATCGGAATCTAGGCAGTTAGAGAAGAGATCGGTCGAAGATGACCAAGTTCAGAATAATTCTTCACTTCAGGCATAGGAATTTGATTGTCACCGATTCAATTTAAATGTGCGCTCGAGTAGAAATAAATTTATTTCCATACTATTATCATCCTAAATAGATTCGATGGAGGTGAAAAATTATATTCAAAATACTAAAACTCAAAAAAGAAGAATAGATACCAATGATCGATTCAGCTCACAAGGAGCAACAGGAAGATTTTCCATGAAATATTCTAGAAATTCATTTAATGTTTAATCTTGATAAGGTAGTACCACATAGAAAGATCACTCAAGGAGCTCTCAATAAGTTTATTGAGCATGAACAATGATACACGGGTGGAAATAAGAATCTAGGAGGTTTCAGTTAAAGAGCCGCAATGAAAATCTTCGTTTGATAACTGTAAACAGACAAATGACTAATTGATCGCACAGAATACAAATAGAACGACAAATGTGATATTTTATCATTACCGAATTATCATAATGAAATTGTTAGAGAAAATAGCTATGAAAATATACCGTTTTTAACCTGAAAACTGTTGAATTTTGTTATGGGGGTGTATAACCTCCACTTGGATTAATGAAAGTTTTTCTATTTCCGGAACGAGTGTTGTAGAGAAACAATATTTTTTAAGTCTCTGTTAAAATCTGTACCTAGTTGAGAAATCAATAGATAATTTGATTTCTGTTAAAAGATAGATTTCTCAACTCTTGCAACTTTGCAACATTTTAGAGTTCTCTTGAAGGCAGGAATGAAAATGATATTAGCGCCATCCCAATTTACACGAGATTTTAAAAATTAATCATTCTTAGAATTATTTCGACAACAAAACCCTTTTCCTGACGATATCCTTTGTTGTCTGCATTTTCGGAATTAGCTTGGCCTTCTATTTGTTTGAAAACTCCAGCCTCCACATGTACAGAGAGCAGGCCGAATATTATCAAATGGCCAAGGATATACTGATTCGAAATAAGAGAGAAATTAAGAATCCTTATTGCTTTACATGCGATAATTATAATGATCTGTCGAAAATAAAAAACGTTTCTAATTGCTATGTAACAAGTGAAAAAACATCAAAGTCATTCTGTTCAGGTATCAAATTCGATGGTTGCTTCAAAATAGTTACAACAGCCAAGTATGTAGTGAAATGTAACGATAAAATAACCAATACAATTACGAATGTTGAGTCAGCACAAATCCATTCATGTTTAAGAGATCTAGGCCAGAATAATGAAATTGTTGTTTCATCTTGGTTCAAGATCTCTTTGAGTATGAGTAAAATACCAGTTAAATAAATAATACAAGCTTCGAATAATGTTCAATCTATAACTTGTACTTGAGTTTCACTTTTCTGTCTACTGATTCGTGTGGGAGAAATTGAAATCAAAAAACTTAAAAATAATCGTGTGCGAATTTGGGTGTTTTTTATTCAACGATATCGCGAAATGATGTTTGAAATGCGATGATAAATAGTCTCTGGTATTCGAAAATCCCTGTATATAGAAATTAAAAGTAATAGTACCTTGAGACTTCTTCTTGAGTCAAAATGACATATCGATCTTAATATCTTCAAGAATAGCATATACACTAGGTTGGTATCATGTTTAAGAAAAAATAACATTTTGCACACGATATGGCGTCACAATGATATACTATCTTCTAATTTTTGTTTAATTCAACACAATAATCCTATCAGCTGAAGGGAAAAATATTCCCGGCTCATAATAGGTTTTGATATGAATTCAAAGTTTTCAGTCAAATAAACAAGAAAAAAATATATACACAATTGAATCAAATGAATATTCTGTATTTGTAAAAATATAAAATTTGAAAAAATGTTGATCTGATTCCTTAGAATGGTATTTTGAAACAATTTTAAACTAAATATGTAAAATAATGAGCTATTAGTAGTGGAAAATATTTAGTTTACTGCAATTCTCTATGATTTTCATTCCATATCGAAGTGAAATTTTATTATGGTACCAGCCTAATATACACTCCAAGATAAGGCATACAGATATATTCTTTCCTATGGCTTTACTGAGGAAAATTGAGATTTTCTGGCACCTCAAAAATATCTTGGATATTTGATAAAAAAACTATTCAAATTGTGAATTAAACTATGTAAATTGAGATGAATAGGCCAAATATTTCATGAATTTTATTTTTAAATTGCACACTCCTAAGCTAAGCACTCTCAAGAATTTGTAAAATATTCATAAATTGACTTATGACTCTCACTAAAATAATCTCGAGGGAGGGGGAGGCCAGCGGGAGCGAACCTTCACCATGTAGGGAGTCATGAGGTTGAGGAATATCCCTCTAAGAGATTTTGAATTTAGGTCACACTGTCTATTCAATAAATAAGCTCCCTATTTTACAGCCTATTGTTAGGGCTTAGAATTGATTTCAGCAGAAAAATAATATTTGAATTATCATCCAGATACATTCAGCCAAACACTGGATCTGAACATATTGGAACTGAGGTGGTAAGCAGAGGTTGTGCCAAGATCCCCTCTGGTTATGGACCTGGATGCATTTTTATGAAGGGAGCCAGTGGAATTGAGCAGCTGCAATGCTTTTGTCACGATGCTCTCTGCAATTTTTCCGTCCGTGTTAAAATGAGGAATTTCTCATTAATTTACTCTTTAATTTTGTACCTCGCATTTTCATATCATGTATTTATTTAAATGGAAATTAAATTTTTTATTATCAAACTCTTTCTCAAAAGAATTCGACAAATCAGAATGAAGGAAAGAGTATGCTATTTCAGCCCTGAGTAGACTATAATCTCTGCTTCCATGTCTCGACAAATTTTAAAAGACCATAAGTTCTCAGAGGGAAACTAACCTCATTTTGGATAGTATTGCATGAGTTAAGACAGAAAACCATATCGAATAATCTCGTGTAATATACAGCGTATATGCTGCTGTTAAAGGGGAAACCTTGTTAATGTGTACACTCTCAAGCTTGCTTTGTGCAAATTTCTTGCATTGAGTGTCATAAATTGTCATTTCTATTGTTTTTTCCTCATTAAAATTAGCTTCGAATACATCTGCATTCGGTATGTATTACACTAGACAACTGCTAATTGAAAAAAGTTTATCCAGATCTCACAGTTTTGAGAAATATAGATTAATATATATAAATTAAATGAAGAAATCTCTTCAAATAACCCGAATTATAATTATCTTTTGGATAAACAATGCTCACAAGTAGAAAAAACACTTATTTTTTAGATAGAACTGTGTTGAATGACTTTCTATATCAAATGTTTATAAAAAATGAGTTTTTGATTATCTCTGAATAGAGAAATAAACTTGTAGTTGATTAAATCTGAATTTTCAACCATTTTTACTCATGAGTAGTGCTTATCCAAAAGATATTTGAGGTTATTTGAAGAAATACTTTCATCTAATTTGTATTCAGCATCCTTCATATTTCTCAAAACTGTGAGATCTGGATAAACTTTTTTTAATAAGCAGTGTACACATTAACAAGGTTTCCACTTTAAAAACAACATATACATTGTATACCATACTTGGAGGAATACATGAGTATGGCTCACTAATAGTCCAAACAATGGAGTATAAGACTGAACCAAGAGACTCACAAGTGATATGAATCAGAAAATCCTTGTTGATTATCGTCTCTAGACTCGGATTGTGTGAAGATTAAAATAAGATTCAGTGCGTGGGTTAGATTTTTCCTTGGATACTGCGTGAAGGAGAGTTATTTTTCTATAATTTCAGAAAATATAGTAAATATTTCTTGATTTACATCAAGTTCTTTAGAAGACTCGAATCAAGACGATGGCTAACAAGCACCATTTGATTCTAAATGGATTTTCGAATAATTCAAATATAGGCTTGATGATTAAATATATATTCATAAAGTTTTATAATATAGATTTAAACTCTTTTATTTCAAAAAACTCACAAGATTCTTTTTTTCATTATTTGTTCTCGTTAAATTGAAACTATTGTATATATATACTCAATTTATATATTTGTACAGTATTATTCACATGTAAGGTATGAGTGAGAATCATTAGTGTTACAGAAGAATTCTCTTTATGTATATTTTATACAAATTGTTAAAAGAAATATGAAAAAAACTATTTATATATCATGATTATAAACTTCTTCTGCTTCTTTGTGTTTTGGTTTTAGAAAAAAAATCATAGAAAGTCTGCCAGAAATAATCAGAAGCTAAATGATTGTCTCTGTGGGGATTACAACGGTGTGATAACTTTGTCAAAAAATATATAGAGAAACTTTTCTCCTTTCAAAGATTATTTTTTCATGATTATGACTGGGGTTTATGGTCCAATGAGATATCACAAGGGGTCAGTTGTTTGAAGAGTCTCCAAGGACTTTTTCCTTCTAGCCCTCTTAGAGTTTGCCAATAACGTGATACTCTGATCGGTATTCGTTATACTCAGCGGAGAGATGATGTTTTTGGGAATTTCCTTAGCTATTCCTGAAAGACTGTCCTGAGAGTCCAGAGGGATATTCTTCGACCTTCGATGTTGGGGATGTTTACGATGCATTCGATCTATCGGCCTCTCAGTGTTTGGCACTTTACGTTCACTCTCAATGGAAGAGTTGTTCGAGAAGCCACCGCTACTACTATTCGAATTGACCTCTGGAGACACAGATTTGCTAATTGTCTTATGCAAGGGACTCTTGAGATTGGCAAGAGGCTGCGAGCTGCTTTGCTTGACGTTAGACAAGAGAATCTTTTCTCTCAATGGTTTATCCTTCTCATGGTAGGAGGAAGGTCTTCGGGGCACTTGCGGTACGAAACAAGCCATTTTGGCATTATTGAAAGAGTAGTTCTCCCTCAGTGGGCACCTTGCTTCATCACCGCTGCTGGAGTTATTCCTCGCTGTTGGCATGGCCGGCACCTCAGCGCTGGACTCGAACACCTTGGTACGTCTCTGCTGGTTGAAGACAGACGTCTCAAAAGCGAAAAAGTTCTTGGCAAAGAACCCGTTTGAGCCATCGTCCTTTTTTGCCTTGGATAAGACAAAGAGACTATTCAAGGCTTCCATACTCTTTGAGCACTTGCAGCATTTCCTGAGCATATAAAAGTGAAAGGACACAAATATGAGCGATGACAAGCCAAGGCCTAAGCATAGAGCGACTAGAACTAAGCGTGAAGCTTTGGCGGTTATCCAATCCCACGGCGACCAGCTAGACAAATCATCAGTGTTGTCATTGTTAACGTAACTATTGAATTTTTCCTTCTCTGATTCCTTATCCAACGCGAAATAACTATTCACCATAATTTCATGATCTAGGCAGGTCATTTTATTGGCCATACAAAAGTAGCAATTGGTTGGCTTCTCATTCAAAAGCATAGCGTCAGGATTGCAACACTTTATGCAAAGGCCAGATAGAGGACTGTCCTTGCTAGTTGGGAGGTCGTCATCAATTTGAACGTTGCTAGCATTTTCAGCTACCCAGAGACAAGAGTCTTGGCTCTCACTGTTCCTTGAGCAGGAACTACATTGGTTCATCGATGGTCCGGTACATGTCGCACAGGTCGAATGGCAATTTGAGCAAATCTGTAAGTAAATGTTAGTTAGTCAAACACAACCTAGAAATGAGACCTTTCCGGCTTTTTCCGGTCAATTTTAATTAGCCTAAACGATTTGGTATGTTCGTTAGATTATTACGATTTCTGTTTATAGTCAACCTTTAATAACAATAATTTGAATAGAACGTTTTAAAAATATTTAAACGTAGCAACTAACATTCTGTTTAACATCATAATACTCAGAGTGACTACAAAAGTCTTTTATGAGACATGCTCCGTTTTCATGAAGAATGTAGCCACTATGGCAGCTTGCACATCCCTTACGGCCGTTGCAGCTTCGACATCCCGGCGGACATGAGGTGCATTGATCTCGGTTGAGGAAGGAGCCGAGAGGGCAGTGGTTGATATCAATGCAGTTGTAATGAAAGTACGGCTTATATTTTGGAACGAGAGAATACTGCAGACTGTTACAGGAGAGACAGTGCTCAGCGGATAAGTTGCAATGAGCACATTCGACACTACACCTGGTCATGCATTCGTTGTTGACGAGAGAGTTTTTGGCAATCGGAATTGATTCGTTGTAAGATCTAAAGGTATTTTTAAATATTGTTAACGTTGCTACTTGTAAATAATAACATACTTTTAATAAATAACAATTTTTATGCGTGAATTTATTCCTAGTTCTAATTACGGATTGAGATTATATTTAATCGTATAACTAACGACTTATCAAACTTGCGAGGACACCAGTGTCTCTGTACGCCTAGGAGGGTTAAAACATACTTGTAATTATTATTAATACTTGTTAATATTTTTTGTAAACAATGGGGATTTCACAAGCATAAATAGAAGAATTGCTTGTTTGTTATACAATTTAAAAATACAACGTTCCTCGTAAAGTATGTCAATTTTGTAAATTTGGCAGCTTGTTAATAGCAAGGATTTTAAGTATCTTACAATCAGATTAAACATAAAATAGATGTAATATTTTAATGATGAATTAAAAAAAAGTTAGACTTGAAATAATGTACAGTGTACACGAATCAAGTATCGAATAATTCCAAAAATCAGGTTTTATCCGTAATAACATGAGGATTTTTTTGAAATTATTATTAAAAGACACATCATGTATTATTTCTATATTGAGTAATTAAATTGAGATTAGGTTTTGTATCCTTAAGCGAAAAAATGGGGCTCATTCTATTTGGAATCGATCCGAACCTTTGTCTCTCTTACAAGGAATGGATTGATATGAGCGGACTCCATCCGCTATGGCTCCGTCGACACACCTGAATCGTAAAGACCTTCAATTCCACCTCAACAGTCAGACCTGTTATGACTTGATTTTCATTATTACTTGGGGCCTCTCAAATTTGAGTCTTTGTAACAATATAATTATTTTCTAAGAAAATCTTTCGCCTTTCTAAATCCGAACACGAGAATCATACAAAATAGATTCAGATTTAATTGGAGGAATTTATTTCAAGATCTAAAAGCGAAATCAGAAATTACTCACCCTTTGGGACAGCTGGATCGACAGGGGGACTGTGCGTTGTCAAGGCCTTCATCAAGAGTTAGATTCAAGTCACATTGTAGACACTTTGAGGAAAAGCCATGCAATCCAATCTGACTAGAGGCATCAACTCGCATCGGCTCACACAGGGTGCACCCGGGGGGACAAATTTCACACTGCCAAATGTCTGCATCGTCAACTTGGGAGGTGGGAAAACGTCGGAAGCGGTAGTGTGGAATATCGTTGCTTTTAGTCGAGAAGAATGTCCAACTATTGGATAACCTCTTGGAGACGTACGTTCCCTTTGGACAACCGGTTTTTAGACATTTTCCGTCAAAAATATATCTAGGAAAAAGTTTTATTTTAATTTTTTAATTCTGCACTCAAAAAAAGATCAGCACATGTCACTGAATTTTATTTAACGAAAAGATTCGTTGACCAATTCCCGATAAGAGTAGAATATTTTAACAATTTGATTGGCTTTTTATCACCAACAAAGCTAAGGTAGAGCGTGGTATGGAATTCATTCAACTTAATTGATGAAAATTACGATTTCTACAAATTTTAAAAAATTTTAAAATAATTTAAGAATGAAATTACTGTATTCCTTGGTATTTTTATAAATTTTTAGAAAGTTGAGCTGAGAGTAGGATCTTCTTATAGCTTGAAGCAAATAGAATACTTCTATATTCAAAAAAGAATTCCATCCCACCTTTGTTCATAGCTTTCGACAAATGAATATATGCACATTTTATAGGATCGGACGAAAGAAATGATGAGTTATTGATAGAGTAACCTATAGACTATAGTATAAATATAGGCAGATAAAGTAAATTACATATTCCTAATGGACTTGTCTTCTCTATTCGAACACCAGGCGCATCTCCCATTGGGCAAGCAAAAGTTGAGTTCACAACTCAAGTTTTCAGCACTCTCCACGCCATTCGGATTCATAGAAGGGTACGGGATAATATTCTGGGTTGGCTGCTTTGAAATCTCTTTATCTGTTGTAGTATTTACAATATCATTAACTATTTGGCTACACTTGACACAAACACCGTCTATGTATTGAGTACCTGCAAGGGAGATTGGAATTATTATATTTCTAAATAAGCTTTTCAATGTAATATAAGAAAGGGGCGTTTACAAAATTTATAAAATCTTTTTTTCGTTTGCTCTAAAGAAATAAAGGACTCCTTGCAATAATTATTCTTCAGTTTTCCTGAAATTTCTGTCCTTCCTAACACAAGTACAAATGTGTAAAAGAAAATTATTCATATCCACTAGAGGAAGGAAAAATGACAGAAATGTTGCTATAATTGAAAAATATAAAAATCATTCATATTATTATTGTAAGAAAACATGATTTAAACTTTTATTTCTACTGTGATTTTAAAAGTTTTATAAATTTCGTAAAGATATTTACAATAGTCTTAATCAAAAGTTTTTGCTTTTTACAATAAAATGATAGACCGATTCAGACTACAAAAGAAACGCTAAAAAAATTTTGAATTGAGATTCATTGATTCAACCGTTTCATTAATTTTCATCTTGCTTGTTTAACACAAAGTTTAACACTGATGGGGACTCTAGTGCTCCTGTGGCCCTAGGAGGGTTATAAACCAAAAGTGAAAAAACTTTTATTCGCTCAATAGCTTATCAAATGAGTTCTTGTCCCAGAAAACTAATTCCCGCCACTTAAAAATGCCTATGGAAAAAAATGCAAATGCACTTTTCGCATCTTTTGAGGCCTTTGCATTTTTTGAATTTTTCAAAGTTGACGGAAAGGGGTAGAAAATATCAAGGAGTGGTGAAAATTTTTCAATTTACTACTCCAATTTTTAATATGCTCTATAATTAAAGCTTAATTATCTAAAAATTAATTTTAAATAGGTTACTTTGATGTGTAATCTCACGAATCAGAGTTGCTGAATTGTTAAAGTTTTGAGTAATAAATATTTCTGAATCCCACTCGAATCACCAAACCATAAGTAGATGCGTTGCTGATTTTCTTAAGGAAGAGAATTTTATGCATCACAGATTTTAAACTCAAATTGATAATGTTTGGCGAAAAATGCACTTTTTCGAATTATTTTTGCATCTTTTCTGGTAGCCCTAGTTATGACTATTGAATAGCCAATGAAACAGGACCAGGCCAATGAGACAATAAGAATTAAGAAGCTATAAATTTTCAAGGTGTAGGGATTACTTTTGACTTTTCTAGACTTTTTATGGCCAAGACTATGGAACATGAAAATAATTTTTTGAAAAATGTTCGTTGAATACTTCCTAATATTGTGGTAAAACATATTTTAAACCTTAATTCACGTTTCTTTCCACTTAAAACACTTTTTTAGAGTATCTTACTAGAAAACAGTATTTTCATACATAAATTCGTACAATAACAATCTAATGTCTAATTTTATGTTTCAAAATTAGAAAAATTAAAATTTTTTCATTTCTAATGACGGAATTTTGAGTATTGTTGTTTCCTTATCATATTCTAAAGAATCATCGATTATTTTTCTTACTTTTGAAACATAAAACTAGTCATTAGATTGTTATTGTACGAATTAAAATATGAAAATACTGTTTTCGAGTTAGAGTCTCTAAAAAAGGGTT
>JJOG01004104.1:0-20508 GCA_000715275.1 Gyrodactylus salaris
ATAGGACAGTCCAGTTGAAATTATTATGAATGAGTGGAGTGTAGATGTCGTTTATTCATCATAAACTCATCTCATGAATCTTTTAACCTTTTTAATGAGAATTATTTAGAGTTTTTCACTTAGTTATGATAATATATTTGGTATGTCCTATAGTTTATGATAAATAAACAACATCTACACTTGTATTTGATATGAAAATTAAAACTTCACTCATTCATAATAATTTCAACTGGACTGTCCTTTAGGTTGTAATAATAATGTCTACCCCTCCACTTGATTTTGATAATAACCCAAAGAAATTATCGAAGACCATAGGAGGGGTAGACATGAGACGATTCAAAGCTTCTGGTTATTTTCAAGATTGATTTTCAAGCAACTTGAGATGATGAATGAGATTGCATTTATCCTAGCGTTAATCTTGAGTGAGCTAAATTGATAATAGATGCGACTTATTTAACTATATAAATCAAGTTTTTATCACTACTCATAAGTATAGTGACAAAATTAAAATTGTATTCAATAACCACTGGTAATCTATTCTCATGGGTCCAGCGAGCGATCGCCTCCACGAGTTAAAATAAATGTAATAGATTGAACATCTTGAAATGACTTGTTAGCAAAATAATTATTTGAAGCCAACACACGCAATCTGTAAAGTGAGTTGAAATAGTTTCGAAACCTGAGCAATGCTTAGTAAGCATTCCTAGGTCCTTAACAGATGGCACTCTGGTCAACTGAATCATTTTAACTTGTAGACAAAGCCCAGAGTGAGTTCAAAGACAGCTGAAGTCATAACAAAAAAACATGAGGTTTATTAAGTTTTTGTTCAATCTCTATTATTTCAGCTCCGTGTTTAATTGAATAAAATTTGTCCCAGAATGAAAAAAATCTCATAATTACACCTCGTGTTTTAGCATTGAATTAAGAATTCTACTAGCATGAAAAAGAATCTAGGTTAGAAAGAATAAATTTTAAAGTTCCCCAATAACTGGCGCGTAATCGCGAAGTCTATCAAGTTCCTAGTAAGCAACGTATCCAGTTATTGTCTCATTACATTGTGAGTCATCTGTTATCATTAAAAATAAAATTCAAGCCACCTTTATTGAGCTTTAGTTTTGACATCTCTGAAACAACCAGATGGCTTCACCCGCCACCTTTCCAAGGTTAGACCATCCTTAGCAATCTCAAATGCATCAGAGAAGTTTGAGTGATCATTTAGAAACAGATGTTTGATAAGTGGGTGAATGTTTGACTGTCATACAAACATCAAATTCATCCTCCACTCTTATTGGCTCTCATCCAACAGCCAATCAGGGGACTCTGAAATGTATATGAATCAGAAGATTACAGGAAAAGCACTTCTATCGTATGCAGGGAACCTCTTGGATATATATTGCCCAGCTCTGAAAGTGTGAGTTGATCTTCTTTTGAGAGTAATTAATCACCTGTGTTATTTCCTGTTATAAGATAATCCACCCAGATTTTTAGCATTTTATTAGAGCAAGATCTTTTTAAATTGATTATTCAAGGTTTTTCCACTTTAAGAAGGGCTTCTGATATTGAGGTCAAACAGTTTTTCAAGTTTATTATGAGAGAAAACACTTGTAAAAAGTTATCAGTTGTTTTTGTGGTTTAAAATGTGCGAAGATCTTTTTGGAAACAAGAATTTAGAATACTTATATTCAGATTGTCGACAAATGTTTTCAAACATTCAACCCTACAAACTGGGTGCGATAGATTTTTTTTCCTTTAAAAAAAGATAGCATTTCGATTTAGTCGGCTTCATATTAGATCAAAGCGAGATACATCTAGATCTAGGTTTCGTGTTAATAGCTTGTTTAAAAATTGATAATCTAAAGGTGCTTAGGCCTGCACATTAGGGCACTGCTTTTATGAAATGAAATCACGAGGAATCGCTTTAGATAACTCAATTAATTCTGAGGCTATTTCTTTCTTTCGTGCGCCTTAAATCTATCTACTATGGTCGAAACTCTGATGTGTTAAAAATCCATATACAAAAAAATTCAAATGGCCGCCATCGATTTTCTCGCTTTTTAAATATTGTTCTGTTCAAGCAAATTATTCCGCCCCTAAAGATGATCAGAATGTTTGATCAATATTCTCCGTTTAGATCTCGAAATTATGGCTACTTTTTAACTAGATATCGCGCATCAGTCACATCTTCCTAACAAAAGGCTTTAAAATGAGAGCGTTTCTTCTAAAGGATATCATCTTTCACGTAGTTTCCCAATAATTACTTCTATCTCTCACAAAATCGTTAGATAGTCGAGAAAATCACAGTTAAAGTTTTGGCGCAAGTTCAAATTAATTTGAATACGACTTTCATACTCAAATTATTTTGGCCTCTTTACAACACCTAGAATAAGTATTTATTACACACTTCCTCGTGAAATCATGTCTAGATTACGTTACGCAGGCAAAATAAGAAAGCAGTGCCCCACTGCATAAAATTGGTTTGTCAAGTTGGATTTCTGAAATTTTTAAAGATTCTCTCATCCATGTTACAAAAGAAGACTGTTTATAATACCATTTTGTTATATCATATAGTGGGATAGATTATTGCCTTCTATATTTCATACCCTCACAAATAAGACAAATAAAAACCCTTCAACGGACAGTATGATCCAACGTTTTACCTTGTGATATTTGTCTCACCCAATTATTGAAATACAAAGGGTTTTTCTCTCTTTTATTACGCACATTGCTAGGGATCTCTTAATGATTATAGTCTAAATTGTTTATTGTATGGGGTTTTAGTAAATTTAACTGATTGCTTTTCCTGAATGGGCAGACGAAAATAGACAACCATAATATTATTAACTTCAAGTGTTAAATTACCTCAACTTGAACAGATCAATCATAAGAGATGAGCATTTTCGATCAAGCTTTTACTGGGGAAAAGGATTAGATTTTCAACTGTCATTTAAGTTGATCAGAGAGTTGTATGACTCCAAACATGGTTTCTCTCGTGGGAAAACCCAATTAACCAAAAGGTGTGAACGAAAAAAATTTCTTATGGCTTTATAAAATCATAGGAAAAATAAATTTCTAATGAGGCATCACTTAAGTGGTTTATAGTTCACGTGACTCTTCAAGACTCAAAGTTTTCTTTAGACATAAAATTAGTTATTTATTGCACGATGGAAGAAGAGATTTTGATGATAAGCGATTATAATAATCCAAAGATAACTGTCTCTCTTCCCTTGCAGAGAGCCTATTGATGAATATAAAAAGAAATATTGAGGAACATGAAACAAAAAACCATAAATTACCCTCTAATTTTATAAAAACATGTAAGACTTAACAAGGTATTCTAACCTCAGAGGGTTATTGAAACCATTTAGACTTAATCACTAACTTGTCGTAAAAAAGTCGCTTAGCCCATAAATCAAGATAATTGTATCACTACTCACAAAATATGCAAATTAATATGCCAATTTAGCTCATACGCTCTGTTATGTACTATTTATTTGACAAGAATTGATATTGTTACACAATGAAATACTTTGATAGAGACAATAGATCTTATCGACATTGAAATTTTCTTTCAACGTGTGATAATCAGTCTGTTGAAATATTTTTTTGCGATCTCAATTTGATACTAATCTAAGATCTTTCATTGGTTCAATACTGTTTAATAATAGTAATTCTAAATTTATCCAAAATCTAATATCACTTTAGAGAGAAAATATTGTATAAATATACACTTAATTAATTAGAAATATCTAATGTTTTACAATCAAGTAATTGATCCCTGGATAAAAACTGTGTTAATTCCTCAGCAATAAAATACCTAGCTACGTAAACTTATTGGCGCATTTTCAAAAGCACTCCCTCACTATTCTGAGTACTATTCATATTATCCATTTATGTATGAGTCAGCAATCAAAGTGTATTATTTTTAACAAATTCTTCTAAATATTATTACACGGGATTGTTGATGTTCACAAATTTTCGTTACTCCTTTGATACAAAGGGATACATATCCATTTTCACGGTAGAAAACATTTTATTACATCATTCTAATGAGTAAGATGATTACTCACCCTTTTGAGTAGATTTCATGTTTTTTTGTTGTTATATTTTATAATGACATTCTTTCTGTCTATGTACTACTCGTGAGTACCTTGTTAGATTTCAATTACGGCATTTTCTACAAGTGAGCATAATTAGTTTAATTGAGAGGTAATCAAAAGTAATCTCGTCTGTACTCTGTAATACTAAAAACATCCAATTAGATCTACTTTTCGTCAAGATCTTTACTTTGGATAAGATATTAAGCAAAAATCGCTTTTGAAAAGCCTGAGGTAAATCTAATCTCGATCGTTTATGAGAAAAAAAGTCATAGAGCTGCTTGCGTATAAAGACGTCACACTGAGAGAGATGAATAGAAAATAATTAATTTGATTAATCTCTGTAAGGTAGAAAAAATAAATCTTATATATCTTCTTCTTTTGACGTATTAAAAGCCAATTAATAATGTATGCCACAAACGTGGATGAATTATGTTGATACCGCCAAGATTAACCTCAGTGAAATAAGCATTCCCGTCTCGGATTACATTGAACTTTAGAAAAATATGATTCATTTACAAATGCAACTGTTAGAGAGAGCTGCCCAGGAACTTCAAATCTCAAACTGAATATATCTTCTGAGGTTAGCATAAAGATTGCATTTGCCTTCAACTCATCGATTCAAATGTGATCTCATCTGGAAAGGAGCGATCATACATCCTTCTCTTCCCTCTAATACTCATCAAAGATTAATCATGGCTTAAGTTGGAATAATTACTTCTTTTCTCTAAGCGTTAATCATTAATACTCTCTCTATTTATATAGAATCTCAATCAATCTCTCTCCCCACACTTGGTCTATCAATGACTCATGATGCAATCATATCAATCCTATTACTGACATTAGTGCATACTGCTTCTAGTGATGAGATCATTGATCTCAACTTTCAACTACAAGAGACAGTACCTGCCAACATGGAAATATGCAATATTATAAACGAAGTCGAGAGGCAAATACGTCACAATCAAGATACTAGTAATTACTCGTGGATCTTAAAGTCAGACCTCAATTCAAAGTCGTTCATCTTCAAGGTTATTGCTGAGGATCAGAATATTTCTAACCTTTTCCATGTGAGTCTCATATTCGAAATGAAACAATGACATTTGAGAGTACGCTTCTTCTAAGTGATTTATTCATAAATCTATTCATTGCTTATCAGCCAATCTGATGTAGAATTTCGACTCAACTACTGTTAATCAATTAAGCGTTTTCGACAATAGTTAAATATCTCCAATTTTTCGTTCCTTACTTTGAGTTAATCAATCAAACTCTATCAGAGAGTAAAAGAATATATCAACTTTTTTCTTTTCTTTTAATTTCACTGTCATGAACACTGCTTACACGAATGCTGTGTATTCGTTTTCATTCTAATTTTTTTTCTTGACTCGAATTATTCACTTTACGTCCGGAATTAGTAAAGAGATCACTGTGGGGGCCATGGTTACGCTTGAAGAAAGCTATGAGCGTTTACGTTAGATGAACTATTTTGTGTCAAGATATTCTTCAAGTGTAAAGAATTTACAATTTCCCTAATAGATTGAATATCCGAGCTTCATTGCAGAGTCTTACTTCTTGGGATCATTAAGGCTTAGAGGGAAGTGATCACCTATGTAAGGTTCATTTGACTAGGAGGTGTAATATTTTGAGTCACCCAAGAAATCTCTTACTGAAGTACCTCTTCTCTGAGAGAGCTTCATGTGTTATAATTATCTCCTCCTCTCATTCCTCGACTGAATGCCGAAGATGTGATAAATTTAGTTCTATTCAGAGATAATATTATACGGAAGTACTCGGATTTGAGAGAATTCTCACTTCTCTAGAGCACTTGAAGTTCAGTTATAGGAAGGAACTCTTTTCTAATTTACTCAATATTCATTCAAGTATGAGACTGATGCTTCCATCCAGTTATATCACACGATGACAAGTGAATTTCAACGCTTAAATTGATTAACATCGAAAATTTGTGACCAGCCAGCAAAAGGATCCTTTCATTGTATCTTTTGAAGCAAAGTTATTTATGACTAGTTGAGCGCATAAAGTGATCCATCTGTTCAATCTTTTACGGGTTTTGCTTAGGCAATCATTGTTCCTAGACATTTGTCAAAAGCAATCAAATTGGGTTCATTAGGCATCCTCTCCATGAAACAAAAAGTACAAAGTAATTTGAAAAAAAAGAAAATTCGCCAATTTATCTAATTGATTTAGAGGGAAAAGCATCATTTATGATTTGATACATCTTGTGTTTATATATATAATTTATTTTCCTTATAAGAAATAACTACAAAAGCCATCCCTCGACTAAAAGACCTACATCCACCCCCACTGATGTGAAGCCGTAAATCTTTTATTTTTTCAAATAAGAAAAAACAAAATTCTGCCTTCCTCCATTTGTAATCTAGTTTCTTTTCGGAAACTTAATAAAAATATTTCCTTTAATTGGGTTATACAACTTTTAAAAGTAATTCAAACTGTCATTTCGCCTCTATGACAACAGGCAACACAGCCGCTAGTTGGAGCTGTCCTCAGTCCCTTGTTGATGAAGATATATTCATTTGGGAATCAGCCTCGCTAGAATTGCTGAGCATAATAAATGTAATTCGATCCCAATGTTTAGCTTAAAGTCTATGGGATCCATGTTGATTGATTAACTATGCTATGTGACGCAACGGGTAATAACCTTTAATCTTCTTCCCTGTGTTTTCGTTAGATCATATACAGAAAAAAATCAATTATCCCAAAAAGTAACATGTTATGCTTTTCAAGTTTGGGATGATTTGAAAAAATGGTTTGAATGATCTGATCTAGTAAACACAACGAAAAATTGAACGAAAATTACAATTTTTCATATTTGTATAATTGATTTATAGATCAGAGTTGATCCTAAACTGAATTACACAACAAGGGAATAAAGGATCTCTTTTGAGATCTTGTTTGGTTATAGTAGATTATTAACTCTGCCATGATCTGCTTTCAAAGTAGGAAGTATTTTGTTTCTGGAGAAAAAGATTCTGTTTGTAAAGAAATCTTTTGTTAAACCTAACATTAAAAGGTGTTTATAGCACTAATTTTTGATTTTTTCCAAAAAAATAAAACTTTTCTGTATTTTTCCGATTTAGTCATAATAAACAACAACGCATAGACAAAGTGAAAGTTTTATTTATTCAATACTCTTAATCACTACTAGCAAGTATAGATTTAGACAAACGAATAAGTACATTAATTTTCCTTGAGAATTAGAGGTAAGAACATAAGCAACACAGATAAACTTATCACCAGAAGAAGGAAAAACTATTGAACAAGTTTGGTAATCTCACCTAGCTAAGAAATTGACAGTGCAATCCAAGGATCTCTATATATATTTGAATGTTACATATACGTACGCATAGATAGAAAGCTTATTAGATTATCTATTCAATTATATAACCCCTCATCCACTCTTGTTTGTAAATAAACATTGCTAGAATATGTTTCATTTTCTCTAATATTCGTATATGCCTTTGAGTCGGGAAAGTCGGTGAAATTTTCTTAACTCAAATTGCCTCCTATTGTAGGTTCTACAAAATGGTAGTCTCGTGACAAGCGCGAGTTTGGACCGCGACTTAATCTGTACTCCAAGCGGTAAGAGACAGGTCAACTTTGATGAGGCTCGCCGAAGACTGAATCCTCCTCAGACTACGAGCCACTGGCTGGTCGATGACGGAGAATGGCGGCGGCCAGAAACGAGTTCTTTCAACGAGAAGAGTGTCATAGGGGATTTCGCGAATTTTTGTCGGTTTTCCTTCAAAGTCTTTCTGTTCAGACTTCAGTCTAACCTGTCACAACAAGATAAGCCCATAGAAATCTTTGTGACACTGGATTTGCACGACGTGAATGATAATGCACCCAAATGGATACCAGACGGGAAGATGTTAACGGGGAATAGTTATATGAATAACGAGATTAAAATATACTTTAAAGATGGCGATCCTATGGGGCACAGTGTAAGTTGAATATTTATTTATTTTATCATCATTGAGTTGAACTTTACTCAATTTTATTATAAAGCAACCTCTGCCGAGTTGCGTTGACGCCGATGCAGGCCAAAACGGCAAACTGTCTTTCACATTGAGAGACCTAAATAATAAAACCAGATTTCAAAGTAACCTCTTAGAAGTGGATGACTTCAGGCTGAATATTGACCCTGAATCAGGACTGTTATTTCTCATCACAAGAACTGAATTGGACCGTGAGAGGATACCGTCGTACAGCCTCGTTGTTACAGCTAGCGACCATGGGGAGACCAGCCTAACCTCCAGTCTTCATATAACTGTAATTCTTTTCGATGTAAATGACAACGCCCCCACATTTAATCAGACGATTTTGAACAAAATCTATGAAATCGACGAAACGATAGAAATCGGTGCAAAGGTCCTACAGCTTGAGGCAAACGACCCGGATGAAGGAATCAACGGGGAAATCGTTTACTCATTCAGCGAGAGTCAATCGATACAATACGAGACTGTCAAGTTAGCCAGAAAGTTCTTTCAAATCTCACGTAACGGACTGGTGACCGTGAGGAGCCGCCTTGATGTTGATGATCCCAATCTTGCTTTTGTAAAGACCCATTTGAGTACAGATGGGAAATTGCAAAAACTTCTCAGCTTCAAGATACAAGCCAAGGACTCCGCTCATCATCCGTATGAGAAAATGGCTGAGGCCAACCTGGAGATTTGGCTCAACGATGTCAACGATGAAAGTCCCGTAATTAAGACCCAAATTCTCACGCACACAAAAATGTTAAATGTTCTAGAAAATGAACCCCCTGGAACGCAAGTTGCTTCATTTGAGGTAATTTATTTCAAGGATAAAGCATTTTCACAGATATTAATCTTTAACTAGGTCAGAGACGCCGATATAACGATAGATGAAAAGGTCATTTGTCAAGTTGATAACAACAACTTTACGATCGCAAACATTGAGATGATAGATCAGTCGCCCTACGCAATCGGACTCTTCACCAAAGAACCCAGGTCATACATGCGATCTTACTCGTTGAAGACCCAGGTTCCTTTGGATCGTGATCATGCCCCGGGTGCATTTTTGAGTATCCTCGTGCACTGCTTCGATAAAGTGGGCCATGAAACGAGAGAGAAGCTCGCAGTTCAAATTCTCGATAAGAACGACAACCGACCACAATTCATTTTGAATAGGTTCAAGATGCTTCTTGAGGAGAATGCCCCGATAAATACCTCCCTCAGCGTCCATAGAAACTTTGAAGATCCAATTTATTCCAATAATCAGTTAGCTTATGACATTGATTCCGGCAAGAATTCGGTAAGTCTAATTCTAAATTGAAATGGGCGGGTTCGCTTTAGAGAATTAAAACAATTTAATTAAATTTTTTAGGAGATTCGCTATGAAATACACAAACCCAATGGGAGATCAAACTACGAAGTTGATCCAGTCCTCGGCGTGATCCGGAGTCAGGTGGTATTCGATTATGAACAAGTTCAAAATGAAACGTTCACGCTAGTGGCGTATGACCTTGGAGACCCGACGTTCACAACGAATACAACAGTAGAGGTAAGCTTGACCAATAGTATTTAAACAAAAGGTTCTGTTTGTTGAGCGGCAGACAGATATCAACCTGACCTGTTTTGAACGTTTCTGAGTCGAATCTTACTTCTTATGTAAGAAATAATATCAAATTACTAAAGCTATTGTGTTGGTTGTTTCTGAATAACATTACTCGTGAACAAAAGCTCTTACCTCATCATTGAAGTATGAAGAAAGAAAAAGAAAACTCGTTATCATGAATGAACTGTTACATCTAATAATAGTTGACCTTGAAGTGAGCAAATGTTAATTAATTACAGCGATATATACTGCTTAACCTTCTATTCTTGAGATTGAGTTAACTTTCCCATCGATTTACACAATTTCTTATCTGAAGTTAAGATAGTAGGAGAAAATATTAAATTTCAAATAATACACCCCCTCTCAATTTATGATGAGTCATTTGAGCTCACATAAATGCTATAATACAATTCAATTATATTGTACAAATAAATATATATATTTTACAATCTCTTGGGATTTCAGAGTCAGTGGAGTATATTTTCTTGTTTACCGAATTGATGTTTTTTGTATTTCTGGTCAATAAAACGTTGTGAATCAACATTTTCCCCCTTGACAGGTGGAAATCATCGACATGAATGACAATGCGCCAATGTTCACCATGGACTTGTATACGTTTAACCTGACGGAGAATGAACCTTCGAATACTGTGGTCGGTCAAGTGGAGGCCACTGATGTCGATTCGAGTTACTTTGGCAAACTTCGTTATTATCTCGGAGAGAAGATCGGTTCTCATGGGATTGTGCCGTTTCATGTTGACGCAACTTCCGGTAAGATTACATCGCAGCGCGCGTTAGACCGCGAGAAAGAAGCCCAGTACATGTTCACAGTCATTGCAAAGGACGCGATCGGCTATCAGCCGTACTTGAGAGTTAGTATAATTAAGAATATCCGTTAAAAAATATTTTACTTGAAATTTGATGATTTAGAACAAAAATATTGGCAAATTCGAACAAAAGTCCTCAACGACAACGGTTCATATAATTATAAAGGACGTGAATGATAACGGGCCAACACTTAAAGCGTTCTCTCTCCAGTCCGGCCAGCCTATTAGTCATCATTCCACAGTTGAAGTGGGCATTGATGAACCGAGAGGGTCGCAGATCATACAATTCACAGTCAGCGACACGGATAACGGAGAGAATGCAGAAGCGGTCATTACACTGAAATCCGGTGATGATCAAAACCTCTTCAGTATAGACTCAAATTCCGGTCTCTTGATAGTGGAAAAAGACATTCAAGAGTTCTTGAAGCTAAATCCGAACAACCGTAAACTTCTTCTTTCCATAGAGGCTTGTGATAAGGGTATAGTGCCGTTATGTGCCAGACCGTTGGACGTGACGATAAGCTTCGTCAACTTGTTGATCAAGTCTTATGAACCCTATTTATCGTCACTAGACAATAAGGGGATTTATAAGAAGACACAAGAAAAGGATTCGATTCACGAGACTTTCCGGTCCAACGATATCCTCATAGGGTTTATTATAATATTCACGATTCTTACAATTGCGGCTTTTGTGACCTTTTTCATCGTATGGCAACGCTTCCAGAAATCTTCAGATAGGAGGACCCTCTTCGGTCAATTCTCTAATAACATCACTCCGAATGGTTTGACCTCACAGCCAACATCAGGTCAATATATTCAGGGACAATATTCGTTAGCGAAAGCACAAATTCCTAGTTAGTCATCATCTAAATGTACCGATGGTTCTGAGTCAATTAAATTTGAGTTAAAGTATTTTTTGAACTATTATCTTACGTAGGTCGTATATTGAACGATGAAATTTGAATAACTTCCAGAGAAATTCCCAATTAATAATTTATATCTGAGAAGAATATGGGCAATCGAGAAAGATTCTCCATCTGTTATAGAAGAAATTTGAAGGAAAACTTTAGACTATATGAATTAATGATAGGACAGTTCATGAATAAATTATAACAAAAACACGAATAGAAACACTCAAAAAGCCACTAAAGGCTTCTCAAAGGTCCAAAATCTATCTATATAACTGTCAACATATAAAATATCGAATTGTTCTAGATGACTATGAAAAGTCGGCATTCTACCATTTACGACCTCTGACGTCGCTGAACGCACTCAATAAACATCAGAGTATAATAATAGACCCCAAGTTCTACAACGATCAGACGCTGAGGCCAAAGTCACAAGGCTCTCCGTTCAACGAGGAGGATAACGGCAATAACACATATCACCAGCTGATTGCAACGGAAAATGTACGCTATAAGATTAGTTAATTGATATTTTTTTGATACCTTCAAGAAGCACTGTAAGAATATATATTTTTTCCAGGGCCGTGAAGTATATCAAATCCACAAAGCAACTAAACTGAATAACAACTGTGAGTTATCCAAGAGCTGAACCAAAGCACGTTGAGTAATCGATTAATCTAGGCAATTACGATTTATTGAACAACGAAAACCTGCGCTTCAATCAGACAATGACCCGTAGTAGATCGCAACAGATCGACAAACGAACTCTACCCAAGAGATATGAGACCAATTCCACTTTGCTGATGCAGAAGAATGCAACTCGGTCGTTTGACGAGCTTACTTTCAGCAGCATTGAAGAAGAGAATCTCGAAGAGAAGAAAAATTTCAAACATCAGGGCCCTCAAAACCTTGGCATATTTCCAGAGACAAGTTTTGTTTAAAATTGATGAAAAATCCAATAAATTCTTATGTGATATCCTTACTTCCTGCACTGTAGTGAGATTAGCTGACCAAAGGGCTTCACGCATCACTGTTCTTCTAACAATAGATAATTATTGGATTTCTCTTTGACGGAGTATGTTAGATGCTTGAAAAGGTTTCACATTTGAGATCAGCAATCAGAAATGTCATCATCTGTTGAGGGATAATCCCAACCCTGGGTGAACTTGAGAGTGGGGTCGACGATATATATATTTAGTGCAAGAACGAGGGTGATCAATCGACGGAACATAGACGAAGATTTTTTTCTATATATTCTATAACTCTACTCACAAGTAACACTGTTTATAGAAGATAGATCCACTAACTTTAAATCTACTCAAAGGATTTATTAAAAGCCTAATTATAATAATTGAGCTGTCTCAGATTTCACCAATGGCTGGTTTTCCAGTGACAGCTATGTCACAACTAAGCTTACGTGTAATAAAAAATGATTTTTTTAAATTTTAAGAAATTAATATCTTCATTAATCAGACATTATTTATTCATAAATAATGAAAACATCTTTTTCTTCAACTCTGCCTTTATAACATGATTTTGAAGTTTTCTTGTTTCATATATCAATAAAGAATCACTTTCAAGAATGCTGCGCGTTCGTAAGTAAGCAAAGTCGACCTCTTGAAGAATAGTTTGGAGGATTTCACCTGAGTCTATCATACTCGCTTGTAAAGCGACAATGTTTAGCACTTTCAAGGAGTAGTACACTATTGATCTGAGTGCACATTTGATCAGCTCGCAAACCTTCTTAACGTCAGCACCCTTGAGGATTAAATCATTGGGCGATAGGTGCTCAAGTGCAACTTCGAGATTAATCAAACTAGATTGAGTAGATATGGGACTCTTTGATAGTTCGATCATTCCGATAATTAGAGGGAAGAAACCAAGATCGTTAAGCTTTCTCGCGTCAACCAAGCCTTGTCTCATAAATTGAGTTAAATGATCGACAACTTTTGAGTGTAAAGCTTCATAGTCGGGTCCAAGAAAGGACTTGTAGAATGGTAGTGGATTCAATTTGAAGTAATTGAAGATTAGAGAGCCAACTGTCATCCATGGTAGCTGTTTGTCTAATGCGAGAAAGGCCTTTTCTCGAATATCTTTTATAAAGTCTCATTATAAAGGCTGAAAATTAGTGCAAAATATTTATCGAGATCAAAGTTAGTACCTATGTCGGATATTTTTTCATTTTTCAGATTCAAAAGGATAAAATTGATCTCCGTCAATTTATCTACAGCTTTTTCATCGACTTCAATAAGAAAATGAAAGTGTTTGCTTATCTGAACAGTAAGGCGGGCTAAATCGATGTACAACTGCATAGGTTGCTTCTGCTTCGTCTGTGCTAGTATGGCGTCCAGAATGCCAAGATTCAAACATTCATCTTGAACTTTAAAGGCTTCACCAAAAGTTTCTATCAGCGATTCTGTGCTTTTCTTGCAAGTCTCTGAATTAACTGAGGACAAGTTCTCAATTAGGATTGGTAGGATTTTCTAAAATTGTATTTATAAGATTTAATAGGGTCGTTTTCTGTGAGGAACTTACAGAGCTTGTCATTTGAAGAAAGATTTTATGACGTAAAGTTTCGTTTTAATCAAAGTCGTAAATAAATCTTTTTCAGCAGCGATTTGTTTAAAGTCGTTAGTTTACAAAATATTATCATTTGCGCTAAATATGAAGTTATACCATATCACTACTCGTAAGTAATCAGTATTGAAATATAAACGTATCCAAAAAACGTTTTTCTCAAGTGACCAATCCTTTGAAAACTTAACATCTCTATTATTATTGACAAAGATTTTGAGTCCACAGGAGATCTCTCTTATCAGTCGATTATGTTTGCATTGGTTTAAAACAAACAGATATTATTATTTTAGTGATACTCTGATTTTATGTATTATAATTTTACCGAACTGCTAACCATACATTTCTTCTTCCAGAGACCTCTGTTCGATATAAGGGGTTACAACTGGGAGAGAGATAGAGAATTGAAGTCCTTTCGAGAAGGAACCATTTTAGAATTTAATCTATTGACGAATTTTGCAAATTTCCAACGTAAGAATGCGGATATGTAATTCGAAAAGATTTATGATATTAAAGTTTAATGATCAGCCTATAATCGTGAATTAATTATGAAAAAGCTGATTTACGAGCAAAGCCATCGCTTAAGTCTTCACTTTCTAATTTCTTTCGAAAGATCGTAATCTTTAATCGTAAATTACCCAGGCAAGCAATAAATAAGGGAGGCCTTATGAGACAGGACACTGTTGAGATATTTTCACGAGAGATAACAGAAGAGTATTCATTAAAACAAATTGTTACTGACAAATGCAAAATAACTGACAGTTTCCTAAAAGCGTAATTAGAGAGAATGTCCCTTTTCATATTCAGGACAGTTTACAAAAAGTGCTTGAGTAACTTTGAGGGAGCTCAGGCTCCAGATTTGAATCTTTCTGGTAACGAAAGAGATTCTTACCACGTAAAGATACATAATTGAATCAATATAGATAACTGTCACTAGTGATATTGATACTATTCAGATCAGAATCTCGTATTACTCAAAAGTAGTTTGAGTTGTTATAAATAATTAGGCTATCAATTTATCAAACTAAGTATACACCGAAAATAATTATCTTGATTAAATCAAGTTACATTTAACAAGTTATAAATATGAATGATTTTACATTAAATAATTCATCACAGAGGTTAGTGACCCGTTACTAAGTGGTAATGAAGCCTTTGGATTGAGAGCTTATGCGCGTCTCATTATTTGATCTGCGATCAATCGGATTCAATCATGGGAAATTTAGGATTACTTAAAATTCATTTCTTTGACCGTCTATAAAATTCAACACTAACAGGTTTTCGAGTGCTTTTTGAGCGATGCCAAATTTTGGTTGAGTCTATAATTATGATAGGAATAGGTGATATCGTTCTGGTTCACATATCTCATCGAAATTATGAGTCGATTCTAATTGGTCAGGATGGAGTATAAAAAAGTTGAGATTATCAAAATCGTCAATCTCCACAAAGTAAGTGATGAAGAAATATAATTGGAAATTTTAATTCTAATTTCTCGTCCCTTTACAGATGATGAAATTCCTCACAATAACCTTCATCCTCCTGGTGATATTCTCAATATCTAGTGAGTCCACCGTCTCTTTCCTCACGCTAGACTAGTAATCTTTTAAACACTTGTTATTACAGCTATTGAAGGCCTAAGACGTCAGACATACGACGACCTGCTCGAGGATATGGAATACTATCAAGACCACGACGGCGGCCTCAGTAAGAGGGCCATCAAGCTCATGCGACTCGGTTAGACAGCATTTGGTTTTAAAAAAGAATGATCTAAGCAACGTTTTCATTGGAAATAAATAATTCTCAAGAAGCGTTAATTCTATTTCATGTTTGATAAAGGGCAATTTTTGATTGAGCGCGTTATAGCATGTGTGTTAAGATAATATTCAGTAGGACACGCTCGCATGGGATTTGATTGGTGTGCAATATTCACTTTGAATTGAACATTTCCTAAGAGTTCGTATGTAATCAGAGGATGTAAATTACTCTTTTATCATTTTTCCAGGAAGTTGTAAAAACTGATTAAAATAAATTAAGATCTATCTGAGTTAATTGACAAGAAATTTTACATAATACTCTTTTCAATGGAAATTAGATTGAGAAAGGCTCAATCTAAGATTTGGTTCTCTTGTACAGAAGGTTGTGACTAAACTCAATATCTCATGTTTGGGTTAACGATTGCAGATCATCGATATTGATATCACCTTCGCAAATTCCATTGAATTCCCTCGAGATTAGAATTTTTTATTTTTTGCGTGTTCACTGATCTCCTGTTCTACCAACGAGCAACCCAAGGCGAGGATCAATATGAGCGGTCTCCGTCGACAGGCCTGACTCCCCCTAAGAAGTTCACTCAACCCTTCACGATCTAGGGTGCTTGTACAGACTTTAGAAGTGAGAATAATTAAAATTCTTATTTTTTTCGATTTTTCATTTTTATTGTAGGATATTTTTTCTATTTGAATCGATCGAGAGAATAAAAGAAAGAAAGAAGTAATCAGTCCAAAACTTCGTCTAATAATGAGATATACTCCTCACATAATTTCAATCAAGTTATTTTAATTTTATTTCGCTCGTGATAACTAGTAATGTACAAGAGATCGTTAATCAGTCTATAGATCAATGATCACTCTTCAGCAGCACTCTAAAGTAAGAGATTTATCCTTTGATATATTTGATGAATATGCATTTTATTCGGATTAGAATTAATTCTCAGATCAGCTATTACACCTTGTTCTCCAACCGGACCAAAAAGCTATAGAGGCCCTATAGAGAATAGCTTGGAGAGTGTGTCCATACAATCTCAAATCACAGGACAGAAGAAGAAGTGACAGTGCTTCAAAGACCCAATGCTCGGTAAATTCAACAACCAATTGAATAATGAAATTGTACATTAGCGAATCCTAGACTTACAAGAATCTCAAAACTATAGGGAAATTCTTGATAAATTTTTGTTGAGGTTTGACGTCAAAGTGAGTGAAAACATAACTCAAGCTTTGTATGATTAAAAGAAATTCAAGTTAAAACCGCGGCTCTCAATACTGTTTCCAATAACCGTTATTTAGCCATGCTAGCCGAGGACAACCAAAATAGAGAGCTTGAAATTCGGAAATTAAACTTATTCAAATCTGAAGTACTCTACTCCGTGATTACAAACTACGATGAAAATCTCAAATTCGAAAGTATGTCAAAATGATTTCACTCCTCCTCTACAAATCGTTCATCTTCAAGGTTGAGCGACTCTGCAACCAAAAGGACGGAATCCATTCAGAGAAAGTTCCTATCCTATACAAAGAAGTCCTTGACAAAGCTAATCTTCATCCACTTTGGTGCGATCTCCCTAGAACTCAAAAATGTTATGAAACCCTCCCATAGCCACAACACTAGACGAACGGTACAGTACAGCTCTCTACACTCACTTAAAAATCTAGTACTGACCGCCATCAACATATTAGATATTTTAAAACTTCAACATAGAACAGATTTGCTCATACAGTTTACCCTGGCAATTCATAAAAGATGGATCTTAGGTGAAGCTGGGCATACACTCATATCGGTAAATCGACACCACCTTTAGTTTTGTTGTAAAACTGAATGATATTGGGTTTACCTTTTTTCACTAAAGAATAGAAGAACCGACATTGCTTGGTTTTCTATTGAGAATTATGGCTTTGTTTTAACGAAGTCTACCAAAAAATTGTTTCTTCCACCGAGAGGCAAATCTTCAATCAAATCTAGAACAACTTTACAACTGGCTGAGTGTTTCTTTTCAATTTTTCCCGTGTACGGAATTACGTTCAGAACATATACATACATTCAGGCTAATATCCACAACTTTAACGATCTTCTATCATGATGAGTCTTCTTGTCATCAAATCTGAGGAGCTTTGGAATATTTATCAAAATATCTCCAAGAATCCTCTCATTACACTCAAGTTGGAATGCAGAAAGCTCTCCATCGGTTTTTATAACGTTATCGATTCCGTTATCATCCAGTATTCACGTTATTGTCTTTTGATTTCTACAGGAACTCATTTCCTCATTTGTTGATGAGAGACTAGATATCGAAGAGAATGATATTTCCAGTTGATCTTGAGCTAAATGTCGGACGTGAATGATGCGTCGCTTGAATTTTCAACCTCAGATTTCTAATTAAAATTTCTGTCACTTATCAATGCCGTGGGAAAATTATTTATAGCACATTCGATTCCTCATTAATATATCAAAGTATATGAAAACACATATTTCAGATAAATAATTCTCATCATGATGGAATTTTTGTAATGCTTCTTTTCTTTAAAAAGCAATACAAGGCCACAAAAAGTGCCAAAGAGATACTTTTGGGGAGGATTCTATCAGGGCGAGAACGCTTCATAGGATTTGGTCAATATAGCTTCGAAGATCAACCTCGATCGGGAAGGCCACGGTTAGTGATTGACGATCAATTGAAAGAAATCCCAAATCAGAATACGCGTGAACCTGTTCATCAGAGGGCTTCGATGCTTAAACAAGAATCATCTTTCACGAATATAAATCGAAAAAATATCTTTCTTCCACTAAATAATCACCAAACCCAAAGAAGATCTTGCTTTGGGTGGGATCTTGATTCATTATGTGCTTCTCAAAGATGGTTTAGGAATAAGCTCTGATCTTTATTGTACACAACTTGGTAAGGTTAACAATAAAATCAAAGATTTACGGCCAGCTATGGCGAACAACAGACCATCCACCGTATTCCCCAGACATTGCTCCATCAGATCTTCAAAACCTGCAACGAAGTTGAATTTTGGTCTCTAAAATAGAAGACTTTCGGAGTAATAGATTCTAATGGAGATCATTTTTATGAATTGATATAAATTTAAGCAGTTTTTAAATGTATTTTTGTATTTTCAACAAAGACCAATGAAAACAAGCATGAATCTAGAGACGATAATCTGCATGAAAAGAAATTAATGTTAAAGTTTTTGGTAACTATAATTGTCACGGACTTTGAGTAGAGGCACGAAGTGGAATTTTGGACTACAAGAAGATAGACGTAATAAGCACGTGATTCAAGGAAGACGGTTAACGAATTTAGAGTGCTTCGTTGTGGTTTCATATGAACAAAACATGCAATCTGAAAAGGACTTGAGAGAGATTGCTTTCAAACTAGATATTCTAACCAAAATTTTACATTAAGAATCTAGGTTTGGGTTCCTTTTGAAAGACAAACTTTGACGCTGAATTGAGTTATCCTTAGTTTGAAAAGTTTAATTAATTCCCACGAATAAATGTAACCAACTCCAATGAAGGATAATTCTTTAGACTTTTTCTAACAACTGAAAAGTTTTTAATTTCTTTTTTATAGCAATTTTATATCCACTGTTAACATTATAACTTTTTCAATATATACATTATTTCAGTGTGAATTTACCGAAATTCTTATTTTTCCACTCTGCAAGTTGATTTCCGCTGTAGACAAAGCGATTGAGCAGTGTTCATGATGAAAATCATTATTAACGGACCAGTTAATTGCTAATTTTGAAGCCTTATTAATTATAAATCAACTTGATTGTTTTCTGCCCAGCGAAAACTGTTTTCTGGCTCTTTCTCAGTTTAAAGCATTTTGGTGAGATAAATTCGTGTAGAATATGTCAGTTTTCATTTTGAAAAAATGATAATTGTCACAGTTGATTAGGACTCAGATGGAGTGCTTTTCAATAGGATTCTTATATTCTCCTTAGAATTTGAGTTTCATAGCCGGGTCCAACTGCATTCAAAACCAAAGACAGCGTCATTATCGGGGCCAATTAAATTCTTTTTGAATAGAAGTTGTATTTGTAAAAAAAGTTATAAAAATTGTATCACATAGTAAAATCATGAGGATACAGAAAGTCATCTTTGTCGATGAGTTGTATCTGATGTTTTGGCGAGTGTTGAGCCTGTGCAGAGTGCACGTATTGAGTTGAAATGGCATAGCTGATCCTTCGATACCAAAGTGGTTGGAGGTTTGCTCGTGCGAGCGCTTCTTTATAGGGCAGTTTTCCATAAGTGTCCAGTACAGGGATTTGCGTTGGATGTTCTCCGTTTTGATTAGGGTCTTCTTCGTTACTGTAAGGCTGAAAGCTTTGAACACTTTGTAGAGTTGAAGCCGCCGAGAGATATTCTTCACAAGATCTTCGTATTGGCAGCTTTGTTGATATATTACCGGCTTTTTGATGAATCAGGAATTTATATAAATGCCTAGGCTATTTACAGAATCAGACAGTTTGTAGGCAATTCAATGAACCTTCATCAATTTTCCTACAAATTGGCTAAAAGATTGACCGTGGGAATTTTTTTATTATTTCTCTTTTTCTCACTCGTTTGAGTGTATAGTTGTTTGTGTGCATTTTTTCTGTGTATGGTGGAGGGGTGAATGTTTAGATAGTGTTTGTGGTAGAGGGGGTGTTTTATAAATATGTTAATGTGTGTGTGATTGAGTATCTTCTTCATATTGAGAATTGTAAAAATTAAA
>JJOG01004105.1:0-13589 GCA_000715275.1 Gyrodactylus salaris
TCGCGGCTTTAGTTTTCTTCAATAAAGAAATATTGTAAATCTTTGTAAATTTTATTTTCTTTCATTGACAATTTTGAAGAATTCACTATTTTACAACAATTGAGAACCAAATTCTAAACCTTATACCTTATAAGAACTGATGATTTCGGTAGAAATATATATTTTCTTCTTTCTATAAAATTATGAATTCTTTCCAAAGTTATGCTGACGTATCAAACTATATACGTCACTATTCAACTGATATTATTTATAAATATCTCTCACTATTATCTAATTATTACTTGTAAGAATAAGAAAGTAACTGAATCTGGTTTTAAAAGACAACGAAATCCAAATATTCACAAGTTTTAACATTATCTTTGGTGATAGGCTGCGAGTGAATTTCTCTTTCAGAGCTTATTTTACGTTCGCTTCTCTGCTCTACTGAAACTTGGGCTAGAAGGGTTCAGTCTTTTGATTCAAATTGATTGGACATTCCACCAATTTGAAAACTTTTAAATGGAGAAGAGTTAGCTGAGGTTTGACAAAAATTTAGCAAAGAAAAGTTTTAACAATTTTAATAAGTATGCAATCTATTTATTTATATCTGAGCTTTACAAGGAAAGAAAAACAGATAAAATCTGGAATGATTATGCATCGTAAAATGGGGACAATGGACCAAAAAGGTTCCTTAAAATAGCCAAACAAAAATACAAAGACAACATGTGTAAAATGTCGAGATTCGATACAGCTGGAACATTGGAAAAAAAGCAAATTCGTCACAGTTGAGGAAAAAAAGAGATTACGATTTAATTACGTGTACGCAGTAGTGTGTAGTGGGAAATTGCGGTGGGTCCTTCAACAACATGAGGAAGTCTGATTGTTAGAATCGTGCATTGGAACAGAATTAGTCGACTGGACTGTACTCTTGATAGGGTTCATCTGGCTGGACTGATTGCGCTCCTTTGTGATGCTGGCCATCTTCACGAAGGCGTCGTTGATGTTTCTGTTGTCCTTGGCGCTAGTCTCGAGGAACTCTAGCTTATGACTATTGGCGTAGGCGAGGCCTGTCTCTGTGGACACGACCCTCTTTTCTTCAAGGTCGATTTTGTTCCCGATGAGGAGTTTAGTTATCGATTCGTTGGCGTAGCGGGAGACTTCATGGAGCCAGTTCTCGACTTGATTGAAAGAATCCTAAAAATATTATAAATATATACTTATGAGTAGAATGATGGATTTAATAGAGTGAATTGAACCCTAATTCTTGAGTTTTGCAAATTTTCCTCAGAATAGATGTTGGAATCTTCTCGAAGAAGTCAACAAGTGATTATTAGGGCACCCAAAAAGCATATTTTGATATGTTGTTCCTTCTAATAATAAATAACTATTCAAAAATGCTCTAGATATCTTGGTTAAGGAGTTAGAAAAGCATTTTTTAGCATATTTATCTCCAAAAAGCATATTATTGAGAATATTGAGATAAATAAAGCATTTCAGAGGCTTCAAGGTACTAATTAGCAGATATATTTTTTTGAAATATTTGTTAACATAACTAATTTTTTTTTTCATTTAAACAGTTAGAGTATCAGAGTTTTATTTTAAATCAAAATAAACGTTTTTCGCTTCTTTATTTGAAGAGGCTTCTCGTTTATTATTTTATGCATAATCTTTCAAAAAAGAAAGCATATTTTGAGCATATTTCTGGTAGAAAAAGGAATATTATTTGCGAAATAAAAGATTTTTTTTAGCATATATGCTCAAAATAAAGCATTTTTCATAAAAACCTTTCAAGATAAAATGATCAAGATTTGGAATTATTTTGGTTAATCAAATTTGATAGTTATTTTGTTGAATTTGTACACAAAATTGGGTACGCACTGAAGTAAAAGAAATATGAATCTCAAAATTTAAAAAAATAATATTCTCTGAATTAATCTTCATTCATGATGTAAAATTGGAGTTGATTGAAAAATCTTTGATTACACTAGATTATTTTTAATTTCTTAGATATTGATTTTTCGTTAAGATTCATTTCTAGGTTGATTATCTCTTCGAATCAAAGAATTTTTCCATCGTTCGACTCTAAGAATACATCTAAGAATAAAATTCAAATTTTTTGTTGAGCATTTCAAGAAGAAATCAAAAATGGCGGATATGGTTTGTATTTTACATGAAATAAAGGTAAAAAGTCAAATCGTAAAATAAATGCTATAAATCTAGAAGAAAATGTTCAATGGGGATATAAGATATTCTTCTTAACCCTTCTAGGCCCATAGTAACATTATTGTTACATCTCACTAGAAGGGTCATAACTCTTACAAAAGGAGTGAAACTAATATAACATTCGAATTCGTTAAATTGTTTACCCAGTTGAAAATTAAGGGAATCTCTACTGAAATCCATGCATATTTTAGCAATTTACAAATTTTAAATTCATTCAATGGAAAGGTTCTTCAATACACTCCGATTTTACATCATCAATGCAAATTAGTTCAGAGAATATCCTTCGTGTCGCACTAAAGTACAGGTCTGATCTTTGGGAAACAGAAAAATTGACAAACTAAAGACTGTTTGTCATTCACTTTCTCCCATAGGAATCAATAGACTTCAAAGTACAAAAGACTTGATTACATTGACTAAACATGACCAGAAATGCGTGCGAATATTTTTTCATTTTGGATAGATTTTGCTAAAAAGCACAGAAATTTATGTTGCATTCTTGTGTTATCAATATCCAAGAAAAATTCGAAAAAATACCGCTCAGACGACCCGTTTAGTTAAAGAATAAATGACCAAGTTAGACATGGTGAAAATTTATGCAAACAAGAAAGCTTTACGAATTAAAACCTCCAAGGTAATTTTATTGATTTCACAATTATTAATTCTGATTTTTCACACTAAAATCACGAAGAAATTAATTTTTCCTTAGCTAATGAAAAGAGAGTTGAAATTCCACTTTCAGTCAAAATGAACATTCTATTCTAAGACTCGTTTTTTGTATTGAGAAAAAGTTGAAAAATAACATTTTCTTTTCAAATTGATTTTTCTCTCTAAGCGTAATTTATAATTTTTTTTTCTTGTCTATTTAATTCTGATTAGTATAAATAATTTGACTAGAACTAACACTAGAACTGTACTTGAATATTAATAGCAAATTTTTCTACAATTGTCTTAACTTGGCAAGATAATTTAAGTTTCAAACATTTAAATTACTAATAGGAAATTCATATTAATTTACCAAATCTGTAACATCGTAGACTACGATAATACCGTGAGCACCGCGGTAATATGAAGAGGTGATTGTTTTAAACCGTTCCTGGCCGGCAGTGTCCCAAATTTGGAGTTTACAGTTCTTATCGTTAATACGGATTGATTTGATTTTCTATGAAATTAATTAGTTGTAATATTATTTACAAAGTCTACGCCGATTGTGCTAATGTAGTTTTCGGGAAAGGAATCGTCCTAGAAAATAATTTAAATATCTTACAGCAAAACGGAGTAGAATGCAGGATTTGCCAACTCCAGAGTTTCCAATCAAGAGGAATTTAAATAAATAATCGCTATAATAATGAGAATAAGGAACGGGGTTATGTTAAATGGGCTTACTATTCTTCAGTCATTTTACGATTTTCATAGACGTTGACTAAATTTAAGAATTTAAACAAATATCTCACGTTTAAAAATTCTAACTTGTTTAAAAGTAGGTTATTGTAATCTTTTGAACATAAAATGGTCTCGATATCAGTGATCGAAATGTTAGAATTTTATTATAGAATCATTAAAATTTTACATTAGTTTTAAAAGGATATATTGCAGTTCCTTCTTCAAAGAATATTCCTTTATCAATTTGATTCAAATTCTATATTTCACTTTAAATTTTTTACATTTAAAAGAAGAATTACAATATAGAAATATCTGATCATTCTACGAAACTAAGATATCAATCTTATCTTGAATAATATTTATTTATCAATTTTACATTTGTTTTTTGGTTGAAATTTGGTTTGATTGTAAAAATTAAAAAAGCGAAATGGACAAATATACAATGATTCATTGTCAATGAATGTAGCAAGTATTTGTGATGTTCTAAAAATAAAAATCAATTTCATTAATAACTCGCTTACTGGATCAGAGAAAAATGTTCCCTACGGATAAAACTCAGATTTTAATTTTAACTTCAGAGTCTGAAGTTCAGACATCCTAATTGAAAAAGTTACTTTATGATATTTCATTTCACATAGGTGATATTACTACTGAGTAGCAATTTAGGAATTTAAGATCCCTAATTCTAAGGAAATTATTCCGGTAACTACAGTCTTCATTGTTATTTACTAAGAAATTCAATTATACCTAAAAATATCCTTATCGATTTCGTTTCATAAATTCATTTAAAATTGAAGCTTACAAGGTAAATTGGCAAAAATTAAATGAAATAATCTCCTATCTATATCAATCTATTATACAACTCTCAACTATTTTAAATTAAACTTTAACATTTCTTTCTGTAAAAATATCAACTTCTTCTTGAACAACCATTTTTCAGACTTAAAATAATCTGATTGCAAAATCCACTAGCAATAACAAAGGGAAAGATGTAAACTTGGCATTTTTCCAAAAAACTAACTCACAAATGATTCATCATTCAAAACCGACCAATCAGAATTGAGGTTGATTTCTATTGGGCCAATAGTATAGGCTCGAATTGATCAGAAATGAATCTTTTCACTCATAAGAAGAATGTTCACTCAAGACTCAGGAACACTAGACCCGCATGATGAACCTAGCCGTAAAGCATCGCCGATCATGATTTGGGAGCATGAGAAGAAGGATTTATCTAATGACCTACAAAATAAGGTTAAGCATCAAGAAATAATGATCGTAGGTTGGTAGCAATGTTCTAATTCTTTAATAGCAAACACTAGAGAAGGATTTATCTTATGAAATGTCTGAGAATCAAAGACTCAAGAGAATTCTCATCCTCCTTAAAGCGGAAAAGTCAAGTGAAACGACACTGAATGTTGAAGCCATGACCAATACACGCGTGAGCTTTACCATTCTTAGAATAAACCTCAATTTCAAAGGCAAAAGTCAGTTGCTTGCTATACAACAGCAAGTCTTCCTATTAAACTCAATTAATGAAGTATTATGGGGTATAAGTTAATTAGTGGTTAGTTCACGAATCTGTTAAATAAAATAACACAAAAAATCAAGAAAAAAAGCAATTAAACATAAGATGGTTCGCTAATTATTACGTAATGGTATAAGCTTCTTAATTGGTCAGATGACACCTAAATCTGTATGAATTTGATCAAATTAAATCAGGCCTAACCCGATACTTGTAATTACACACTTATAATTAGGGCTACACATTTATATTACATGAAAAAAAAATATTTCAATACAAATTGTATCTTAAAATAAAGAATTTCTAAGGATAAAAAGTAACCTTTTAATGCATACATATATTCGTCAAAATCCGTGTTTTGATAGAAGTTATAGTGATATTTTGCATTTTCATGAGTAAAGTAATTGGAAGAATTTTTTTGTACCTTCACTTCTAACCTTATTGAGCGGAATATCATTATTGACAAAAAACCGCAATACATGGTCTTTGGTTTCGGCATTTGAGAATTCCAATTTTAATTTTAGAAAGCCTTTCTAATGACATTTTATCGAAATCAGTCCCATTGAAAAATACACTAGCAACAAAAATCGTCTCTAATCATATATCAAGAACAAGAAAATGTCGTAAAAAAGTAAATAATACCGAAAATAATGCATTTGAAAGATATAATACATTGTTGGTGAAATAATACGAAATAATAAATATTCAATTCTGAGGTCCAATCAAAATTTAATTTACATTTTTGAGCTCTGTATGAAAAGTGTACCTACCAGAAAATAAAATAAATTTTAGTCATTGATTTTTTTCGGACTAATTTTTATCAAACTGACTACAAATTGACCCTAAAAATCTTTCTTCGAAAGAGTTTTGTTTAAAATATTGGAATCCTTAAAATCAACCAAACTCTGAAAACTTGCTTTAACGATTAAGGCGAAAAATATATGGCTAGTCAAAGTTTGAAGAAGCTGAGTAAATCATATTTTCGCATAACGTTACTATCATTAATAAAAATTTTCTTTACGAAAAGATGAAAAACCCCCAAATCACTCCAGATTCAACGAAAAGTGAAAAAATCGTCAAACTCACTAAAGAAGAAATCAAGGAATCCTTCTCATATCAAACCGAGGAAGTCTGCGACATGCGGGATGATCAGGTGACTATTAATCTGATAGCAACTCTGGATCAAGACTCTCCCGCAACTATCCGCAAGGCAGTCGCGGCCCTAAAGACGCTCGTCTGGTCCGACCCTTTGGACAGGAGATATCTCTCCAAGTTCTTTCGGCACTTTGTTCACTCCACAGGTCAAATGCAGATTGAATTTCTAAAGTTGATTCGCACCCTCATAGAATTCAACACCTACAATCACTGCCCGAAGCTGTTAACCGATCTGGGCATTGTGAGAGAGTTGAACCGTTTGATTTTGACAAAACCTCAATCTTTAAAAATCTTCCTAAAGTACCTAAAACTCATGTCGCAGATGATTTTTTGTCTGGAGAATGACATTAGCAGGATTGAACAGCTCTTGCCGATACTTCTCTACACGATTGCGTATCCAGATGCAAAAGTCCTCTTGATGGGTATCGAGTTCATCAAGTCTATATTCACTAAGAATAGACAAGGATTTGAATTTATTCTAAAATCCAAACTCTTCCACGCCCTATTTCCAATTCTCAAGTCAAGGACCTCTTTGAAAGTGAAAAAGAAGGCATTTCTTTTGATAAAAGATATTTTTAGAAAATGCCCACCTTCGACTCTGAAAGAGCTGTCGTGTGATATTAACCTTGCGCCGGTTATTATCCTCCTACAAGAAATCAAGATTCATAATAATACTGAAGAGAGAAATTATGCGGTATTTCACAAAATCAGCGGAGAACATTTCTGCCTAGAAGTGGATAGAAAAGTTTTTAAAAAGAGTTTATTCGGCGAGTCTCCTAGTGAGTATTCGGATGACAGCTATGCTGAGAAATCGAGTGATTCTTATAAATCATCCGGATGTTACCTTTCAGGCGATTATAATCCCTTTTTGGACTATTAACTCTCATGTCTGTTCCACAATCAATTGAATAAATGTTTGAACCAATGAAATTAAAGGAGTCTTTTTATTGGCTTTATTTTTTACAAATAAACAAAATTGAGAGTCTATTCATCTAACCAACATGACAAATCGTGATAATTTCGATTCCGATCCAGACGACAATCTAGAAATAACGTGTGAAAAATCTTTGAATCTTGAGAGGCAAGATAGGAAATTCAGACACGTCAAGAGAAGACTACCGAATGTAACTTTAGACTCAAAGTTTGACTTTAAAATAGCACGAAAAACACCAGAGAGTCATCGTAAAATGAGTGATCGGGTTAGGGAAATGTCAATCAGGGAAATTTCCAAATCCATCATTTCCACAGAACGAAACCTCCAAATTTCAATGATGAACTCTATAATGAGCAGAATCTACAGAGAACAAGACATGAGGGAAATCTTTAATAAAGACCTGGTAGATGCGTTGATCATCTTTCTAGATGATAGTTGCGCCCTCTTTCGTAGACAGGCCCTCGGCGTCTTGATGAAGCTGAGTCCGCTCGGGGTGTTTAGACCAATAATCCTACGGAAATTATTCAGACTCGTTATTACGCAAGACGAAAAGACTTGCTTGGACAGCCTCAAGCTCATTCAAATCCACTGCATAAAGAATCCGAAAGACTACGAAATAATCAGCAATCTTGGCCTCATACAACTGCTGAACGATGTCGTATATAGGGAGACGCGATGGGAACATTTGGCCAATATTGCCAATTTGATTGGTAACATGATTAGCTTCATCGATTACTCAGATAAGCCTCGGGTCATTGAGGAATTTCTGCCTACATTAAATTTTCTTCTCTGTAATCCAAATTCTGCGTTGCTGACTAATGCACTCGATGTTGTGGATAGGGTACTTGATATGGGCCAAATCGGCCTTAAAATGCTCTTGAAGGTGGACGTGGTGGAACGCTTTATAGTCATCTTCCAAAGGGAAGACGCGGCATTGAAGGAAAAGGCCGTTTTTTGTGTTAAAAGAATATTCTCCAGTGTCGATGTGAGGGGTGTTAAAAAGTTGTCCAAACGCGACTTTTCATGGCCGATTCTGAAGAAGATTAAATTTTTTGTTGAAGCCTCTCTAAATAAGGATATCAAAGTGGCTGGTGAAGAGATTGCTCAAATTGTGATCAAGGCTATAGGCCTCGATAGGTATGAGAAAATAGTTGAACCAAGGCTTGCATATAAACATTTAGTGCAGGATGAGTCATCGAATGTTAGCTGGAGTGAGTATGATGAAACCCAATATTGTAATTATTATTAATTTGTTGAATAAATTGGCACCTCTCTCTATTATTTCACTTTCTGTCTATTCAAATTATTGGTTTAGACCAATGAAAATCGAGATGAATTCTGATTGGTTAATGAAAATATGATATATAAACATAATCTTTAAACCTGCACATTCAATAGACTATGGGGACATCGGATGATATTCTTTTGGATAGATATGATAGAAATGATGAAAGAATAGTGAGTTCCAAGTACTGACATTGCGTTGATAACAAATTATCAAATTTTAAGCGTTCTTTAGAATACCGATTGGCGAATGAATTGTTAGAGAATCGTGAATTAAAATTGGAAATTCAGACAATTTTGGAAAAAGGTGATAGAACGCTAGAAGATTTCATGGTAAGTCTAAATACAGTTAGATTAATAATATATGTCAGGAACCAAAGAAAAAAATATAGAGTAAAACCAAATATGAAATTATACAGTACTTTGTCAGATAGAATCTTTTAAAGTTTATTTTATGTTATAAATACACTAACTATGGCGAATCAGGCCTTTTTCCAAACTATTGAAATATTCAATTTTTTAGATCATCATCTTGAATTCGATCTTTATCATAATAATAATTTTTTATGAATTTAATATGCTTTATTCTATTAACTATTATGCCTAAATTTAACCGCGACACAAAAATTTAAACGAGAAGCCTCTTCAATAAAGTAGTGACAACATTTTTATATTGATCAAAAACTCTTACGTCTTATAACTCTGCCGGAAGAAAAATAAATACACACTTGAAGTTAAAATCTATAATTAATAATTATCATGCTTTTTATTATTCGGAAAATATACGACTAAAAAAGTTTGAGAAACTTGATAAATGAATATTGAAGCTATAAACTCTGAGCGAGTTTTTAATCAGTCTTTCTCTAGTTTATACCTATATTTTATTATTTACTTTATCAATGAATTATAGTATTTTTTGACAGTCACATACTAAACTTAAACCCTTAAATCTTACTTCACAGACAGAAGATAAAGAAAACGAACCAATTGTCTTGGAAAATGTCTCGAAGAAGCCGAAACTTGCCTCTTTCGAGATGAAGGTGGACAGGATGCCAATTAGAATCATCTCCCAGCGTCTATCATCCTCAGACCGAAAACTCCAAATAATGATGCTTCACTCAGTCGCTGGTCGCATAAAACAGAGAAGAGATTTCCTGGAAATCTTCAACAATCCCCTTGTAGACTCTATTGTTTCTTTTTTAGACGAAACGTGCCATGATCTCCGCAGTGCGGCCATAGATGCGCTGCTGCAACTCTCTCCCCTCGGACAGTTCAAATCAGATCTCCTTCCGAAGCTATTCCGACTCATTGCGAGTCGTGACGAGCTGTCCTTCAACAGTAGCCTTAATCTGCTACAAGAGCACTGCGCAAAGGTCCCCAACGATTGTGAATTGGTCCTTGGAATGGGCATTTTCGAGATTCTTCGCATTCACATCCTAACTGATTGTAGCATGCCTCAATTAACCGCCATGGCCTCATTCATTAATGCTTTTATGAAAGTCCTCAATTTGGCTGGGAACTTGAGCCTTGTCGAGAGTCTCCTTCCAATCCTGAACCTTCTACTAGCAACCCCAGATGAGATGGTCTTAACCCACGCTCTGTCCTCACTCGAGACTATTCTAAAGGTCGAAGAGGGAGGACTTGATATCGTCTCGAGTGTTCTAATCGCCGGTGATTATTCGGTCTTCTTCTCAAAGAAAAGCCATGAATTGAGAAAGTCTGCCTTCAGGATTCTCTCTGCTGTCTTTGATTATTCCCCAGCTACATTGGCGAGGGAGCTTTTGGTTGAAGAGGTTCTGGGTCCTTTAGAAAAGTTTCTTGATGAAATCCTCCAAGTGGAATATGACGGATACCGCGAGGCAGCCTATAACAGAATGATTGACAAAATTGTCGAAATTATCGGGGAAGTTGAGTATATGAGAATTAGAAAGATACCGCAGTCAGTGAAGGTTGTCGTCGAGAAACCGAAGCCAGTCCCTGTTGCTGAGCCAGTTGCGAAGGAATATTTTGCCAATGGTAAGCGATTCACCTCGAAGATGGCTATGGACGCATTTTTATGGAAGAATGGGTGAAAGAAACCGTGAACTAGATTATATGTTCTAATAAAGACGTTTCCTTAAACCTTCAGCATTCAGAGAATATATTCGAAATTTTTTATTTCTAAATAATATTCAAGAATAACGAAGCTTACATACTCAGAGGAGCAACACTAGTTTACGGGAACGATTTATTTTATTAACTTGATCTACCCATGAGTAGTGCTGATGCAGTTGCTAAATTTATATAATCAAATAACTGCTAGATCATAAGTAGGAATACCCATAGTCAACATAGTCCAATTTGAAAAATATACCAACATTTCTAAAATGAATTTTATTAATTATTAATCTATCTATACACAATTAAGATTATTGAGTAACATGAAATCCTTTCACTCAAAGGATCAAAAAATGTCCATTCCTAAATCTATTACCAAGAGGCCTAAACAACATTCAACTTTGATTACTTAAAAACAAATCAAGTCCATTGGATCATGAGTAGAGCTATCAGAAAAATACATTTTGTACATAAAAATAGTTCTTATTAGAGAAAATAAATTAATATTTAAAAAAAACATGCTTCTGATTTTCAGGAGTGAAGGATTTGTCATATCCCAAGCAGTCAAAAAGCATATTATTGAGATAAATGAAGCATTTTAGAGGTTTTAAAGTACTAATTAACAAGAAAAGTGTACTTCTTTCTTTTTTTGAAATGACTGTGGGTTTTTCATACGAAAAGTTAGAGTGAGATAAATTTTTGTTAAATTATGCTCAAAATAAAGCATATTTTCTGGGCGCCCTAGTAATCAATGACACGTGCATTTCATTGGTTGTTCGAGCTAAAAATCGAGTGCAATCAAAAAAGGCACGAGCATGCAAAAGGGCAGAAAAAGGCTTTTGCCTATTTTTCTAGGAGGAGCATTTCTAGACTCTCGGATGTCGGTTTTATTGATCAGTGATTCAGGTAAACTAAGAAAAACAACTTTTGTAAAAAAGACATCTGGTAGCCCTAGTCATGAGACTGCATGATCTGGGAATAATTTTCAAAGGCAGTTCTCTAATGGTCAGGAAGAAGTAATTATTTACAAACTGTATCTCGACATATAATATTGTCACATTGAGACCATGTTATTTGTATCTATAAACCGATTTTTTTCTCAATTAAAAATTTTCAACTTGAGTTTCAAATAACGCATTTTTAAAACAGTTTTTCAAGACCCTCATTGTTTCGTATATGTGAAATCAATTTCTTCACGTGTTAAAAATAGAATTATAAAAAATTAATTATTTTATCCATCAAAAACGTTGTTGATCCAAAAAATTAAGTTTTTTTCACACAGCCTACTGTCTTTCAAAAAAAATCATCCAACTTTTAACTCATTTGAAATGACCCGTTCTTATCTGTAAAAGGCTGTAATCGTTATTCTATCAGCTTTTCACTCAAAATGTATTTTATCCCTTTTGTTTGTTGCTAGAATTATGTTTAACAAAGTAGCTTATAAACAGCAATCTAATTCGTTATAGCTTTATGAATAAATTGATCAGAATAGCTTTTAATCAAGTAGTCTAATGGTGTGATGGTGTAATGGATTGTTCCCCAAATACTATGAATATGATATCTAATATGGTGAGGGTTCGACTTCGGTCACCTCCCTCCTTGAAACAAATTTACTTTATGAAACTCAATTCTAAGAAAAGTGTATCACGATATTAGCCTTTTTTGGCACACGAAGCCTTTTCTATTCAGAGAAGAAAACAAGGAAAATAATTATTCTCAATTTATAAAAAAATGATTCAATTGTGTAATATATCAGGACGATAGAAAACGAGTCTATTTTTTACTCAGTTTCTTTCGCGCAGTTCCCTTTTGCAATTGAGTCACTTTCGGCGACTTGATTGAAGACTTTACATGACCCTTCCTCAAGTTCTGATGGCAATAGGGGACGCTGAGATTGGCCGGCAGGTTGACGCAGTTGCCGATCAAATGCGACTTCCAGACATCTTCTATCATCACCTGACTCGAGCTGGGCAAATCCAGATGGCACAGGGGACATCGGAGGGCTGGATTCGGGCACTTTTTGCATTGGCTACTCATCAAGTGCGAGGAAAGGTCGCCTCTGATGATCGCCTCGAGACATTTGGGACACTTTTCAAATGTCAAATTACCCGTTTTGCACTCCGTTAGGAGGTGCTCTGTGAAGGCCGAAATTTCGACAACCTGGAATTTAAGAATTTACTTCAGGATCAGAGATTTCAAGAATAAATGCTGCTCATTATCACGTAATCAAGTGTTACCCATTGTAAGGAAAAACTTGAAAAATTTCCTTAATTCTGTCATACAGCTCATGAGTAGGGGTCAGCTTATCTGGAAGTAAGTCATTTTATTTTGTAAAAACTAACCGTTCATTTTCGGTTTCAAAAATTATTGATAGATTTGAATTTTATACATTTTATCTTGAAATAAGATCTTTTATAGAAAAATAATTAGCCGGTAAGAAGTTTCAAAAGTACTCCTGAAATTATTTATTTGAGTAATATATAAGTATAAAGTAAATTTTCCATTTAGTGTTAAATTCAATTGGCAGAGAGTTAAGGAGACCGGAATCGACCCCACGCCATATGAGATATCATGTTTATAGGACTTGGGGAAAAATCCACAACACCATCCCTCATAATAAATGAAAATAGGCAATAAGAAGTGAATAAAATAACTTTTAGAGTAATAACGTTGACAGTTTATATATATATTGTTGAGCATCACGTGAGTTATGAAAATAAGAGAACGATCTTCTACCTGATTATAATTTTCTCTTATCTATCCTTAGTGTGTTAACATTTTTACATTTATGTACTGTGTATCATAAGAAAATTCTCAATATTCTACATATTTAGTTAAAGATTGTTTTAAAATACCTTTCTAAGGAATCAGATCAACATTTTTACAAATTTTATATTTGACAATACAGATTATTCATTTGATTCAATTTCTTGTTTAATCGAATTTTTCCCTTCAGCTAATAGGATTATTTTGTTGAATTAAACAAAAATTAGAAGATATTCTATCATTGTGACG
>JJOG01004106.1:0-37605 GCA_000715275.1 Gyrodactylus salaris
AAACGCGTATATGTCTGGTTGATACTATTTCACGAATTTATCAATACTTTCTCATATATGACTTATTCAGATTTCTACCATTAAATAATAAATTTCCATAAATAAACGGTTAACCTAATAATAATCTACTTAATAGTAGTGTACCATAAAAAATCTGATTATCTTTAGGAGCGGAATAATTTGCTTAAACAGTGTATATCGATATTTCCATTCAGTAGCTTTTAAAAAAGCGAGAAAATCTATGGCGACCATTAGTACATGGATGGAGTACGTCAGAGTTTCGACCATAGAAGATAGATTTAAAGCGTACGAAAGATAGAAATAGCCTCAAAATAAGTTCTTAATCATATAATTGAGCAATTTAAAGCAATTCCTCGTGATCTTATTTCAAAAAGCAGTGCCCTACCCTTTTTTCTGCTACTTTCCGAAAGTTGAAAGCTACTTCTAAGGACTGCGATTAGCTTATGAAATCTTCTTATGATTGAAATTTCCAGGAAATATCAAAAAGCCTCAAATTCTACAACCTCACTCACAGTTATGTTATTGCTCAAATCGCAATTCCCCGTGTACAGACCAACGATGCCGGATTGTACAAATGCCAAGCGGCCAATCTGCCACTAGACCAAGACAATATCAAGTTTGACGAAGATCACAAACTTGATCATTTTATTGATTTTGCCCTATACAACTTGGAAGGTAAATCTTCATCTCAATTTTGTTACAATTCATTGAGAAGTAATCCAACATTTAATTCTCTTAACATCTTCGTTTAGTTAAACGTAAATGGCCTTATGCACCTGTCGGCATCTCCCCTGACAAAAATATCATTGCAAGTTACATCAACAAACTTGAGCATGACCTTACTGTGAAAATGAAGCATTTCAGGATAAGTGAAGTTCAACTCAATGATGATAGCGCCAACAGTGAGTTACTTCTCATTTCTCATATTGCCCTCAAGAGATCTGTTCGACCTTATTAGTTGTAGAATTTCTGAAAAGTAACACCCAGATATTTAGAAAGTGACACTGGATTTTGACGTTTTTGGTCAACAGATTTTTGATAAAAATTGATTACTCTGTCAGAGAGATCAAATCTCTCTGAGATCTGGATTTCACATCAATAAAAGGAGATGCTAGGGGTGGCGTAGAGGATTTCATTCACCAAAAGGTTTTTGGGGGATAGTGTAGTGGAATCCTGTTCCTCATCTAAGGTGTGGGTTTCCCATCCGTTCTTCGCTCAAGTGTCCACTATATATCAAATTGACACATCTACCCCTCCCTCGTTTATGTAGAACCTGAGAGGCCCATACTCGGCGTGAAAACTAATTTCTAAGAAGAAAACATATTTGAGCATAATTTGCAAAATTTGACCCGTAGAGGATTGGCTTTCTCAATTTCTCAGCATGAAAGTTAATTATAAAGATTCTTCTAGGCTGGGTTATTCTAGGTTTTGTAAAAATTTTCAACAAAGATGTGTCACCCTTTTATTTATTTTTTCTCAATTGATCGACGATTTTGTAGTCTTTTACAATTTAATTACAGGGGAAACTCGTTAGATGATTTCTTTAATTCCTGCTATGATACTACTAATAAGGGGTGTCTATAGTAGCATGACAAGTAAGTGTGTCGATCCTTGAGCATTTAGATTTTGTAATTAATGACTTGAAATATGGCAAGAACTATTCCTAGACATGTTTTGAGCCACATTTATCAGGTCTCTCCACTAGGACTATGTTCACTGAACCCCTGAATGGGATTTGAACTCGGTAACAATGTAGTTTAGCGCGAACGCTCTAACCACTGACCCTTTTATAGATACATGCTAAGAATACAACCCTAAGTGGATATTTAAACTTTTTCCTCGAGATTCATAGGCTGTAATATTCTCCGTTGTTCACCTATGATGTGGGTATGTTGAGGTATATTGACAATTTTTATGAAAATAATGACTGAGTGAGAACTTTGGGAAACAAATTCGGAACCAGAAACGGAGTAGGACCCTATTCTGATATAGAGACACTTGAGGGGAATGCAATGGGTCTTCGCCTTTTTTTATCTAGGTTCTTTTCCTGGTAATATTCTTCATAAATATCCATGAGAAGAATTTCATGTGGTGCCTAATAATCGATTTTGTTAAAGTATCACTTGGATTTTATGTGGGTAAACGCTGTACTATTCGAACATCCAATAGTGTGTGCTACTTCCCGTGTATCTATTCTAGGGTTTTCATAGATGAGCCTCTGCAAATCCTGGTCAATGTCAACTGGTTTTCTTGATTCTAGTCACCAATAGAAAACATGGAGAACCTATTTTTGACTTTTCTATTCTTGGCGATATCTTTACCAAGAAGGTCACACAACTCCTTTGTGGTTTTTGCGGCATTTGTGCCTTTCATCTCAATCAAGATTAAATTGCCTTTAAAATAGTACCTTGATTAACCGTCGAATTATCTCGTGAGAAGATAAAAATGAGAGATACTCTTGAGAAAAAAAAATTAAAATGCAATTACTCTCCGAAAAACCTAATCTTCCCTTCATCTTCCTTTTAATCATCTCAAAATATGAATAAAAGAACACTTGTCTCCTTAATGGCATGTATATTAATTTTAGGGATGAAATGAAATTTAATCAGAGAGAAAAATTTCCCATTTTCGTGATCTCTACTCTCCCAGGATCATATTTGGTATGATTTATAAAAGATCAAATGGTATTCGTATCTTTGATCCTCCTCTTCTTGTTAGTTCGTTTATTTCTACCTTGAATATTCTTCTCGGTAACCTCAAAGTTAATTCCTGAAGTTGCTCTCTCTCTCAATCTTTCTGAGATCTAACTGAATTGGTCTAGCCAGTTTGTAAATAATACTTTTTTCAATTATGTCTAGTTTTGTTCAACAGACAACCTACCAGATTTAATTTTTTTCTCTCGAGATTGAATGGCATCTTTCTGGGCGGAAGTCTTGCTCATAGTGAATTGAAACTGACTGGTCGTTTTGAGCTTGCTCAAGTGTTAGCCCTTGAAATAAGCATTGGCACTGATTATAATTAGTGGTTATAATTAATTTCCGTTAGATCACTGCAAGCGTTCTGCCTTTTGATAGGGAGTATCAAACTACACTGTACTTGTACACTGAACCTACAAAATGATCTAATAGCTTAAAAATGAGAAGAATCAAGTACTCTAGAGTCTCGTAGAGAAATCATAGAATAATAATTTCCTTTGAAAGATGGTTTTATCTTATTTTCTTCATTCTTCGTGTATTTTCTCAACATGTCTTGGATAATTTTCTCCAGTTTCCGTAATTTCCTCTCTTCAGTACTAACTAAGGTTGTATGATCCTTTTTGTCAGTCCAACCTTGTATGATATTGGACTGAAAATAGTGTAGGTAGTTTTCTTTTCTGTGCATATTTCTTCTGATTGACCCATCTGATTTTCTACCAAGTTAGACACCGATATACCCACACCCTAACTTTACAATGGCCTCCCTAAAAGTTTTTTTCTTATGGACTATTTTACAATTATTAGACCTATAGAGGAACTGATGAGATTTATACATTTCCATTATTAAAAATTTTAATTATTCGAATAATTTAATTTTACTAAAGCTCTCTTTAAAAAACTTTTTAATTTTCATCTAGAGTAGTTGATTTCTCATCCAATAGGACCATTCTTTTTAATAAATCTAAATTAGTTTGATGCTTTTCCCATTTAGGATAGAAAAAGACTTCCGTCAAAAATACCTTCTAAATGATTTCCTATTTTTCAAAGTACTCTAATATTCACAAAGAATTCAGAAGAATAGCATACATTATGCTAGCAATGAAAGATCTCTCCTCGTCTCTCACCGGGGGGAGGAGAATCGGAAGAATATTCTAGTCATTTCTATGTTATTAGGTTACCGGGAGAGAGTTTTACGCAAATTAAAAATTCGTGAACCTAGTCATGTTAGTATTTCTAGTCATAAATCGAGGACTTCTTTTCCTGATCCTCCTCTAGATGAACTAGGTTTTAGCTTAAATTTTAATTGAGCGTTTTCAGTTTTTCTTTAGATTCCATATTATTATTATAAAACCAAATATTCTATCATTACAAGCGAAAAATATATAAAAATAGAAAATTACTGGATTTATTCGTTAGGAGGTCCAACTTATGCCACTCAAAGTTTAGCTTATTTTTGTGAAGAAAACTAGATTAATGCCTCCAACATGACAAATATGAATCAAGAACCCTTGAATTACACAGAAATGGGAATAGAGAGTTTATTTTGCAGATATCTTACTTGTTTGAATAAATCCTATTTGCAAAGGTTTTTGCTTGGGTTCGTTCTGAAATAAATGTTATGTTGAGCTGAAAGGTAAAACGTGTCGCGTCATATTCAAATGTTTGCAAGTTTTCAAATAAAGCTTGATCGTTAACCCGGGTACACCCAGGAATATAAACACTGAAAATTTTGAAAGTTTTTACCTCAGGATAAAGAGTGAGGTAAATTTGAGAATAATATTTGCTTAAAGATTTTTTTTGAAATTTTCATTATTTTAAAAGTATGAAAAATATTTCAGCTTAGTTTTCTCAAAGAGCAGTGCATTATTTTGAAATATTTTCAAGTTTGTGGTAATCTTAGGATGACTAAAAAAATTGGGACAAGTTTTTTGCATAATGTCAGTTACATCAGTTTTAAGATTGGAAAATTAAAATTTGGATGATTAAAATAACATTTTTATTGCTATCAAAACTTGTATAATTCCAAGTAGAGATAATTAAGAGAAGATAATTACACCGATCAAAAGCTGATTCCTTGGTCTATAAAATGTGATAAATTTTGAGTTTTTCAACTTTTTCTTAACGGGACTCCAGTGTCCTAAGGGGTTTACCCAGGTTAAGCTCGTTATCTGATAAGCTCTTTTATAATTTAGATAATCATAGGCATCAATTCTTGTTTTAAAAATTCCTTCAGAGATGAAGATCAAACCTTATCACGCTCTTTACAAATATTATAAACAGAATTGGTGATTTCTCCGGATTAATTCCAAATTACATCATATGTGTACAATTTTATTTTAATTATAAAAGGAAACATTTTCCTAATAATCCTACACACGTACCATTCTGAATATAATTAATTCTAAGTTGTGTTATAAATTCAATTAATGATTCATTTCTTGATATCCTTGGAAGGCATAGCGTGCCTCCACTTCTTTCTTAAAATAACAAACTTGGCTATCATTGGTTAAAAAAGATGTCTTTCATGTGATCATTTTTATGCTTGCGAATCCCAGACTAGGAGGGTACTAATGAGTAGGGTCACTTTCATGTGGAAATAATTCAAGATAGTCTGAGCTGAAAAGGAATTTCTATTCTATTTAGTATAATCCCCCAATCATGTACTCTCCCTGAGAGACAGAGGGAGAAATTAAATTTCAAAAGAGAATCATTCAGTAAATACAACTCATTGTTTCAAATATTTGCTCTTATCAAATTTTCCTAATCTCTTTCAAAATATTAACGAGTATTTATCTTTGTTAAAGATGATTTCAAGAGTTACTGTATTTCTCTCCAGAATTTGATATTATGTTTCTCAGTGCACATCGATGAATCTCTATTCATTAAACATTATTCATTCTAGCTCGTAAGTCACACGATAAAATCTTTCGTGGGAGCTCACAATCCATGTTTACATCCACCTCGAAAGTGAATGGCGGCTGCAAAGTGCATCATTACACCTTGGTCATTATTTCAGTGAATATTTTTAATATTTTTTGTACATGAATAAAACAAGATTATCAACTTTATATAAAAAGAATCTGTATTAATGTTTATAATATGGCTTGTTTTTCCTAGCCAAAAGTTTACCCTTTTGCTTCTTGTTCATCATGCCGAGTTTCTTATTTTGAATTTCCTGCTTCAATTTCGTCTTGTTCATGTAGGTAATATTTTCGCCTCTAGCCAACTTTTCCATTTGTTCCTTGAGGATCAGGTCCTTGGCTTGATCCTCCCGTTGCATGTCGAGGATGGAGGCCTTTCGTTGATTCATTGAGACTAGAATTTTCTTCAACTTGGTATGTTTAGGGTCAGATGGGTCGAGGGTCTCGAGTAGTGTGGTAAATTTTTTAATTTTCTTTCCAATATCTATATCCTTCTCCAGGTCATCGTCTTGGACTACGATGCCAGGAACACGAGAATCGTAACGTGGATCCCTTGTAATCTTCCTATTCTGCTTCTTTAAAGTTAAACCAGTTCGATGAATTTCTTCTAAATTCTTTGGTATTTTTCTTCTGCTATGAGATGTGAATGATTCTTCAAAGGGAACATCATCTGATTGATTGGCATTTTCATTGCTCATTTGTATAAACTGTTAATTTAAACAATAAAAATAACAAGAACTTTTGAATTGATGAATTTAAACATGTTACATTTTCAAAACTTTTTATTAAAAATGGAAAATTCAGCTACTGATGCATTCTCCCAGTTAAAAATCAACAAAAAAACGCCAAATTTTGAACTCAACGACTACGAGTTGAATAAAGGGAAGCGATTGAGAGCAAAAAAGTATTCAATTATTCGTTTATCTGTTCTCACAAAGGTCCAACAGTATATCCTATGAGTGTACACTTGGCTGTAAGCGTTACTTGGAGGCCTTACCATTTCCTTGTTCTAAAGACTCTCCATTCGCGGTTAAACGTAAGCGTGTATCTCATCGTCGTCATCATGAAACCTCTTCTCCAATGGATGTCAGCGAACACAAACAGCATTTTGGTAAAGCCCATAATCGCAAAAAGGGTAATTTCCAAATATTTGTATATATATTTTTAACGTACAACATTTTCAGCTTAATTCACAAGTGCTAAATGTCTATCCTATGAAAAATTGTTTATTTGGTTTTAAAAGTATGATACAGAACGCTTTCTAGGGATATAATACTGATTTGAAATATTTTTCAGATATTGGCTTTTGTGAGTCGAAAAAATTTACCTTGCTTGAGTTATAAAATATATTATACTCATCGATTAATTACATTTTAGATAATAAGTTATTATTAATTACTGTTATATTTCAATTTTAGACCTTAACTATTCAAGTGATGGTCTTTGACAAATTTTGTCTAGATTTTCAATGCTTGATTTTTTGTAAAAAAAATTATTATTTATTATTTTCATGAAATAACATTTTTGAGAAAAAATCTTAAAAGATTACAATTAATTAAAATGTACATCTCTTTAGAAGACCTTCCAAAAGTATCAATAGATAAACTGGTAATATCCATGGAATGTATATGTGATGATAACATGGCGGGAACTAGCCTAATACCTCAAAAGTGCGAATCTTCCTCTTCGGATCTTCTTTCTGATCAACCAACAACATCAATGCCCGACATAAATAGGCATAAGGAAAAGACCAAGAGAAACCCCAAATTTAAGAATATTCACGATTCCTTATCAAATCTCAACATTAATCACAAGAACCCCGTTAAAATCAACGTCTTTAGGAACAATGTCCCCATGTCATGTAGGAAACTTGGCACTACAAGTTCTTCCTCAGAATCATCACTTCCCACATCAGATTCCGACCATAGAGACGGTTTTGATCGCTACTATGGCGACGATGAAGAAAGCGATTATCCCGATGATAAACCTATAATACCATTCGCCTTTCGAAGGGCCCTAATTAAGTGGCGGAAACCCATCTTGACGTTTAACAATAGGAAGTATCCTGAGTCTTGTAATGATTCTCAAATGGGATAATCGACACACACAAACACTTTGTCCAAATGATCTCTGTCTAGTACACGACAATGTACTTTTACGAGACTATTCATGTTTGTGGATGAGTTTAATTTGTCATTGAAATGTCTACCCCCATTTAGTTGTGTGTGTGTGTCATTGCACTGTGTGTGTTTTGTAGTGACACAAGTGGAGCGTTTTCATTGGACAATGCTAGCAGCCAATCAAATGTTTTAAAATTATTTTTGTCATGCTTTAATCATACAAGATATCGTGTCACGCTTCATTTGGACAGAGGTTATAAAACTATCCAGACCTAACCAATTCACTTGAGAGAGAGACGATTTTTCATTTTGGTATTCTTCATCTACAATAATAAAAGTGAGTTGATGGTGTAATACCTTTCTTATTCATATTGATTTTTGTTTGTTGTCATTTTTTGATTTCATCTTTATGCAATGCTATGATTTGAAATATAATATATATATTTGAAAATTTTCTCATGAAAGCAATACATTGTTATCAACTTATTCTAGAATGAATACCTTACCGCTCTCAGAGGAAGAATGGGAGATTGTAGATCGCATTATGCCAGACATTCGTGGAAAACAGGCAGTAAATGCTGAAGAGGTCAAGAATCTCCTCTCCCAGCTAGGCATCCACCTTGCAGGCCATGAAATCCGCGAGATCCAAAAGGAGCCCTCTGGTGGCTACAAAGCCAACGACTTGGATTCAGTCTTTTCTACAGCTCGTCAAAAGGCCAAAGATCGCACAACGCAAGATAAGAACCTTCGTGTAGCAGCTAATGTAGAATCTTTTGAAGGGAATCTTCAATCAAAGCACACTTATAGCCATGATGAAGAGCAGGGTTTCACGAATTGGTTAAATAAAAGCCTCCGTAATGATAAAGATTGCATCGCTGCTGGTGATATCCCACTGAATTTGAGTAATCATGATCTCTTCTCTAAACTTGGAGATGGTATCATTTTGTGTAAGATGATTAATCTCGCTGTGGAAAAGACCATTGATGAGAGAACAATTAACAAGGCAAACACTCTAACTCATGTCATCAAGGTGAGTACTCCCCCACCTTATAGGGGCTTTGCTTAGTGACTAATATCATTTGATGATAGTGCAAAAAAAACAATTTCAAGAGATTAATATTTTTTTAAATTTGACTACTCTCTAGTATACTCAATAATTGTTTACTCACTAGTAGTCTGATACATTTTTAAATTTCTTGTAAATGAAATATTTTTTCTCTACTCACGAATATATTATTGTAATTTAGAAACACGAAAATCTAACTCTGGCTATCAACTCGGCTGCAGCCATTGGTTGTTGTGTAACAAACATTGGGACCTCAGAGATTATGGAAGGCAAGAAGCACATTATTCTTGGATTAATCTGGCAGTTGATTAGGAAGGGAATCGTTGATACAATTACCCTATCTAAGCACTCTGAACTAGCTGCCCTCTTGGGTCCAAATGAGAGCTTGGCTGACTTGAATAAACTCCGACCCGAAGAGATTCTCATGCGTTGGGTCAACTTCCAGCTGGAGAGGGCTGGTAGTAGTCGTCGAATTAAAAACTTTGGCGACGACATTCACGATTCGGAGATTTACAGTGTCCTGATGCAACAAATTGCACCAGAAACTTTGAAATCAAAGTTGATTCCATCCAGTCAGATTACTGGCAAGAGTTCCCTTGAAGATCGGGCCGTAGATGTTTGTAAGAACGCCACTGCCCTTGAAGCAGGCTCCCTCATCCAACCAGAGAGCATCTACAACGCGAAGAAGGACTCGAAAAAGTATGAGAAACTCCATCTGGGATTCGTCGCCACACTCTTCAATCAATATCCATCATTGGATCCACCAAAAGAATCAGCCGAAGACCTCGAGATCTACAAGGAGACCTTGGAAGAGAAAACCTATCGCAACTGGATGAACTCTTTGGGCGTGCAGCCATACGTCTCCAACCTCTACAACGACACACATGACGGCATCATTTTCCTACAACTAATCGATCATATCAAGAAGAATACTGTCGAGAAGAATAAGATTGTCACCAACTTTGACCCGAAGAAGGAAATCTTTCAAAAGCAAGCCAACTGCTCCCTATTCATTGACTACTGTCGTTCCATTGGCCTCAAGATGGTCAACATCTCTGGTGAGAATATCAGGAACTCTGATAAGAAACTCATTCTTGGTACCTGCTTCCAGATGATGCAATCCTATCTCTACAAGCTCTTTGGCATTGCTGTTGGCAAAGTGACCACTATCAAGGGAGATGAAGAGGTTCTCAACTTTACAAACGATAAGCTTAGAGCTGCTGGGAAGACTGCCCTTACTAGCTTCAAGGATAAATCCCTCTTAACCTCCAAACCACTTTTAGACGTGAGTAAAATATACGACTTTTTCGATTCGATATCTAAAGAAATGTATCGCCAAACTGTGCCATTTTTCTGACCCGCTATCACTAAAATAGTTTTTAAAATAGTAATCCACTTGATTTCTCAGAATTCATCTTGTATCACGAATAATTTATAAAATGTAAACCTTTGTGATCGATAATTCTGAGATTAGTCATATCAATATCATATTTTTTTCATGTGAAATGACATTTACCTGCAAAACTCTATTGTAGACACCAAATACCGCTTTCTTTGCCTTGCCCTTCTAATTGAGCATACACGCGCCCGTTCATTAGTGTGCTACTTTTTAGAATAAATACTCAACTGATGGCGGTAGAATTATGAACAATCTTTTAGCCCATCTCATAATCTTGTTGAGAAAAATATTTGAGACAAAATTGCTATATATTTAAAAATAGATTTTCTTGATTTGTTTATTGATAAAAACTTTGACAAAAAGATGATTTATTATCTATTTCTCTCGACAGCTTGTTGAATCCATAAAGCCTGGCAGTGTAACCACTGAGCACATTGGAGCAGACAACTTTGAGAATGCTGTCTACGCGCTGTCTGTTGCTAGGAAGGCCGGGGCCAAGGTGTACGCCCTGCCAGAGCACATTGTACAACTCGACGGCAAGATGATTATGACCATATTCCTTTGTCTCATGATTTTGTTCCATGAGAAGAAATCGGAAAAAGCTTAAAAATACCTCTCTCATATCTAATTTTCATTCGAATTTCTAACTTTTATACATTATTCTAACTAAAAGAACAAAAAATGTAATTCCTATTCAAATATATAAAATATTTATATGTATTCGAAAAAGAGAGAAGCTTCTTCGATGAATGAATAACTTTTACTACTTCAATAATTTTTTTAAATGAAATTTTGACGTAAAATAAATTCATTCATTATTTTCAATCACATTCTTTTCTCTAATCAAGTTATGGATCCGTATCTGTAAGTTTACGCTAATAATCTTGTATTTTATTTTCCCAGAAACCTTGGTTTGTGCAATCATGCGTTATCAAAAGAGCTGGCCCTGACTCACCTCTGCGATCAAACGAACTACCCAATGCTGCAAGATAACGGCCAACGTTGCTACGGTCCCCCACCGGACTGGTCCGGCCCACCTCCGAAGAAGGGCTGCGAAGTGAACAGTTTTTCTCTAAATTTACTTCCTAGATTTTCATCGGCCGGATCCCAAGGGACTGCTTCGAGGATGAGCTGGTGCCGTTATTCGAAACAGCTGGGAAGATTTACATGTTCCGTCTCATGATGGACTTTAGCGGCACAAATCGAGGCTACGCATTCTGCATGTTCACTAACAAGGAGGCTAGCCAATACGCTGTCAAGACCTTGAACAATTACTACATTAGAAATTACCGCCAATTGGGCGTCTGTCTCTCCATAGACAACTGCTCCCTGTTTATTGGCGGCATTCCAAAGGAAAAAACCCGGGATGAAATTATCCAAGTGAGCGTTAGCTTTTTCTCTTCGCATCTAGAAATAATATCCTTTTCTGTAGGATTCTGGTCTCTCTTCAATTCTAACTTGAGGCAACTCTGTTCCAAAACTAGAGCAAGCAAAAAATCTTTTTAGCCCACGTTACGCGAAATTATTAAGAAAATATTCTGCTGTGAATAATTATTTTTTTGCATCAAATTTTAAGTTTTCTTTTGAATTTTCGGAATTTAAGCTAGTTTTCTTTAACAAACCTGTTTTCCAGAGAAATTAAGATGCAATTTATGTTAATCATAGTAAGTTGAGTGAAAATCTTGAATTTTAAACACCAAAATATGTTTGATGTATGAATTTCAGTAAAACTTTAAATATATGCAAATATTATATATTACGACTTATCTCATCAGCCCATCAAATATCTGATGAATTCATAGTTCCCATTAATTCCTTCTCAATTTCTTCTGACAATCCGTATGATCCTCGTTGTTAGGCCAATAATAAAGTGTAGGTAACTGAAATAGTGTAAGTAGTTCTTTTCTGTGCATATTTCTTCTGATTGACCCATCTAATTTTCTACCATGTTAGACACCGATATACCCACCCTAACCTTACAATGGCCTCCCTGAAAGTTATAACTCTCATGTTGTTCGAGTCTGTCTTAGTGAACCAAGATTGAAAAGCCTTTTTGTTTTAAAAACGATTTTTAACCGAATTACGTTGTAATTTTCTAGACTATTCAATTTCTTTCCATTGAGAGAACTTTTTGAAGAAATAGAAACTTTATTGGAGCTATCTGATGGACTGATGAGTATAGTCGAAATATATATATTTCTATCTTCTAAAATGTTTCTCAACCAAAATATTTCTTAGCTCATGGGATTTACCATTTTCTATCTTGATACCCGGTCAAATAGAATATCTCATACGATCTCAATCTTAACTTTATATGAAAATGACTTGCTAGCCAAAGAAACAGCCGGCTTGTCTGGTCCAAAAACGGGTCTTGCGCATCATCTGTAGCTAAAACTCAGTTTTATTATAAATGAGCGTCTTATTATGTAAATGGTTTTCTTTTAAAAGCTGATAATTTAGAATGCATTGAATTTTAAATTTTTTTTATTGTTATCTTATGATGATAAAAATCCTTTATGCTAGGGACTATTTGGCTTGCTCTACTCAAATTCTTTTTCTCCAAGCTAATTTCTCGTGTCTCAAAATAATAATTGTAAGTTGATTAATGAAGGTAATCTCTGAAAAAACTCTCACTATATTCAATCTCTCAACCCAAGGAAATGACTAATTTTAGACATACTCACCGACTGACTCATTGACAAATTTATATCTAGAAAATGCAAGGCATTACTGAAGGAGTTTCCGACGTCATCACCTATCCGGGTTGTAAGAATCTCAACAAAAACAGCGGCTTTGCTCTCGTAGAATACCAGACCCATAAGCAGGCGGCGATGGCACGTCGTAAACTCCTTCCCGGTCGCATTCTCCTCTGGAATCATCAAATATCTGTCAACTGGGCTGAACCAGAGAAAGTCATTATGAACCAAGTTGATAATAATGTAAGCTCTCGATTCTAATTGTCACTTGTAATAGGTATTTTCAATAATTTATCACAAACTATGGTAGTTATTCATTCGTAACAAGTCGTGGGATTAAAACTATGATTATATATATTAGAGTGCACTGGAGACTTTTACATTCCTCTCAAAAGTGAGACGCTAGACTCATGTACTGTATATCTCTAGATAATGCACTTTCGGGACCTGTCAAGTATTTTGAATGCGAATTCGATAATAAAAACTTTCTTAGCGAATTTGCCTTCGGCCTAAGAACTACCCATTAGTAGATTTAAGAGAAATTGATCAGATGAGATTATTGAAAAGTTTGTATGTGTTGAAGTGGATCATCATAGCTTAAATGAATGAAAACGTGTTTATTTTTCTACTCATGAGTAGTGCTTAGGTCAGAGGAAAATTCCGTTCACTCAGATCGAAACTACATGATCTAGTGATACTTTTTTCAAAAAGTGCTGAATTATCCTATCCTTTTATCTCTTCCTTTTTTCGCATTCAGCTTCTTCGCTTTGCTTAAAGCTCTCAAATCAAGTTTAAAATTGTTCTAATGTTTCTGAAAAAATCTATAAATTTCTTTTGAATTTCTGTTGGAAATCTAGAACAATTGGATTTAATCTGTAGCAGAAAAATAGTCAATACTTTACATATATTTCATGCTTGTGTGTGTTGGTATACTTAGAATTGTGTAATTAGAAGAAATATCGTAGTGAAATTATGAGCTTGTCAATTGCATCTTTCTCTTGGAACCTTACTTGAAAATAAAAGAAGGCGGGACAGTGAAATAAAGGTGCTGAAAATTCATGTTTTATAGTTGGGATCATGGGAATTTGTGATTTTATTTAACCCTCAAGCATAGAAAAAAAATTATAATTTTGAGATTATTGTTGCAGATTAATTAGTGAGGCAAATTCAAAATACATTTTTGTCCTCAACACCCTTCAAAAAATGACCCCTTTAAAAGTTACGACAAAATCTTAAACTACATATTCTTCTAAAATCTGAGTTACCAGATAAAAGATTTTCAACTTGGCATATTATTCGATGAGCAATCTACGAAAGGAAAAAAATTGAACAATTTTGAATGTGAATTTGAAAAGTTATTGCAGATTTAATAAAATGGAAAATTAGGAGAAAATATTCAAATTATTTCCGCGCACAAATTTCAAACAGCTGTATTTTCGATAACTAATATTATCGAGGTGCGAAAGTGATGTCATTCGAAAGCCTAACATTTCCTCCTCCTGGAAGTTCGAAATTTCTTATCACTCGGTGTTATGAACCTTCTAGTGAGATGGGCAATCAAAAGTTATGTTTTTTATAACAAAAAATTTGAGTAATGGTTTCCTAATGTTAGAACCTTCTCATTCCATAGATTCGTGTCCTTCTCGTACGCAACGTCATGAACTCAAACGAATGCGAGCTGAACGATTTCTTCAATAATACCCTGGACGGCTTCTACAAAATGAAGAACGAACTGCCCATGTATCGTAATTCGAATAACAACAACAAGTCCATTCATCAGCCAATTAAGAGGCATCCAGCTCAACTAAAACAGGCCTCTTATGTTGATAGGATCTTTAGGATGAATGATACAGAGTTTCAGGTCAATATGAGGAATAACTACGACGTTGATTTGATCATTAAACTCCTTGATGACACCTTTTACAAGGGCTGCAAGATTTTCATGACTTATGAAAATGTCGAATTCCTTGATGATGACTGCCAGCACGCTCATGGCTGCTCTCAAGATGTAACTGGATCAGGTTAGTCGAGATTAACTGCCTAACATTATGAAGTTTATGTTAAACTACAACTTGTGAAATTTGCTTTCCGTTTACAAGAATAAGTAGGTCAAGTGAAAGCAAATTGAATAGATTTTTTAAATTAAACTTTATTTCATCTCGCTACACTTCTTAGATCGGCCAAATGTTAACAATGACTTTGAAAAGTCCAACCAACAAATACTAAACGCTCAAGATGTCATTCTCAGTAATACTCTAGTGAAGGAGTTGAACAAGTTTTGTTCTAACCATTCACTCGGAGAGCCAATCTATGAAATTAGTGTTAATCTATGGAAAGACGGAATAACAGGACTCAAAGTGCCACTCTATTCTGTTGAAGTGAGATACTCCCTCTAAGGAATTGAATCGTTTTTTTTTTATTTTTTTTATTTTAGATTTTGATTCCAGAGCTCAATAACTCATTCCAAAACGTGGATTTGATGGAAGACTTCAACGAAACCTTGACGAAGACAGTGGATGATCTTTTAAAGTTGCTAAAATCGAGTTTAAAGAATGGATAATAAATTTTTATAGTAATCATAAATTTCAGTCTTTTGTATTCTCCTTTTAACAATTTAGATTAAATCAAAATTTATTTCAAAATTGAATAAAAATAACTGTAACAATTAAACAAGCACACGTGAAATTTTGTTTCTTGTTTCAATCAAATGTTGTCAAGTAATTGTTTGAAATAATAATATTTTTAAGCTCTAAACATTTCACAAATCATTCATTGTGCAATATCTTGTCGACAACATGTGAGTCCACTTCGACTATCTTGATTATTTAATAACTTAATAATTAGATTATATCATAAATACTTGTAATTTATTGGCTTGAAAGGGCCATCAGTCTGTACTCAATATAATTTCCTTGCTCTTCTGTTAGTTTGGTAAGGTGCTCATTCATTATTTCTACATGCAATTTTGCGACTCTTTCATCAATCCTTTTCGAGGGCCTGTATACACACCTTCCTTACTTTTTCTCATGACAATTATAGAATTCTGTCAGTGATAGAATCTAGATTCTAGAAGAGTTGCTCATAGTTTATGGTTGATTTTAAGGATAGAAATAAGCGCTAAAACCGTGAATATTTAATATGATTCAAGTCTCAGTAAAATATTCTCCTTACTTTTATGACTATATCGTTCAAGACTTGAACTTCAAGTCATTGCTAAAGATGATCCTTCTTTCTTGATTTTTTGATCATTGAGTCATCTCACTAAAATCTCTCTCATTTCAATTCTGACCTTCAAAATTCATTCAATGTTTCTCTTTTACTCATCATTTTGTAATTTTGCTTCCAAGACATAAAGTTGGAACCACTTCAGGATTTAAAATTAAAAATCGCTTTTTCCAGTTTTGGATACAAATTAAAATTTTCTAATTACAAAACCAATTCATAGTTTTTGAAATATATAATTAACTAGTAGTACCCAGTCGCGGCTCCGCAGCGATAAAAAATACCTTTTAACTGAAAATTATTCAACTAACTATGGTCTTGAAATGCATTTGAAATTTGAAAACATTAGAAAATTACATACCAACATAAGGCTGGTGTTTGTGAATAACGGGGATTTTCTTTTCACAGATTTTCTCGTACAGAAACAGCTATATATTTTATGAACAATGAAAAAAACTCAAATTAGAGAAGTAAAAAATCACTTAAAAAAAGATTCATTCAAAAGTTGTAAAAAAATTGATCAATGTTTACTTGCGGCCAAAAAAGTATACAAATGTTCACCTTGTATATATGAATGGTGTGTATAAATGTGTGTGACGAATAGATACTCAAAGTATAAAATTGAAAATTACTTGTGAGCTGGAACCAATCAGAGTCATCTTACAATGTAGCTCTCTGAATGGTTTAAGGAAAATAAACTTTGATCTGTAACTCTGGGAAAAGTAGAGCTTTTTGAAAATTTTCAATTAGCCTAGTACTTTTTGTGTATACAAAAATCAGAGCAATCGGCTGAGCGGTTTTCGAGAACATAACAAAGTCGAAAGTTTACTTTTTATATATAGAGATATCGAAAATATTTGGAAATGTATTCTCTATTTTCTCGATAATGTGCCTATGTAAAGGTCTGATATTCAAAAGATAATTTTTTTTTGACTTTTGAATAAATTAAATCCTGGAGTGGTTCCAACTTTATTTGAATTGATAGAAATTGTTGAAAACAATGTTTAGGGCTTACATAAATAGTGAATCATAGACGACTACTTGTATTAGTACTTAATTAGTAGTAGTGGTACTTCAATATACAATTATTGATTTAGAGTCCCAAGTTAGGAGTCCTAACTTAGGACTCCCAAGGACTCAGTCCTATTCGAGAAACGCAAATTACTTGATGTGTTCTTATGTCGGTTTTATGTTCTCTTTGAAAGAGGCGCCACTTGTCAGATTATATCAGCTTTTATAATTTTGAACGCAAATTTGTAATGAAATTATGGCCAATCTGTTCTATTAGACAGTCTTTATTTTTTGTTCCTAAACGATCAATCCTTTTTTGAAATATAGCAACAATTTGGCGCGACATTTTTCTCCTCTGGATCTTGAAATTATCCAAGTAAAGACTGTATTACACTATCAGATGAGATGGTCCATAATTCCCCTACAAATTTTGACAAGTTCAAAAGTTATGTTAGTATAATTATACTGATCAATAATCATGTGCGCTTCGTTAAATCCCTTAAATCTTTAAAAAGGTAAATATTTCTTAGAATTTTAGCATATTTGATTTGCTAGTTATTGCATTGAAATTTTTCAATGTATCGAAACAAGAAAATTTCCCCAAAATCTGAGATACTTTTTCGGGTCGTCTATACTAGATTTCTAAATTTAAAATTTCTCTACAAATAGACTTGTTGTTCAACCATCAACTCACCTGTATTGAACTCAGAATAGAGGCGTAGATGGGAGGCACTGGGGTTAGGAAGTCTGATATATTTCTACCCTATGAAAATTCGGAATTGTAAAAGAGAATCCAAAGAAATATTGAAATCCCTAAAATTACTCCAACTATAACTTTGATCCTCTTCCTCTCGTTTGGCCATACCAAATGATCCATGTGTCTACGAACACAGGTTTGAACTACACCATCTCACCTACGCCCCGAGCACCGACAAGGCTTCTATCAGGATCTGGTTTAGAGAAGAAGGCTTTATGTTCATCTCATTACTCGTTTCATTAAATCTCTAACTGCAGTATAAGATGTAATATGAGTGCAATGATTTTGGCGCCATCTAATCTCACATTTTCATCCTGCATTGTTTTTATCAACCTGACCAATCCTGGCACCTCTAGACATTTTTGCTCATTTTTATCCTCTTTTGCAAAAGGGTTTATTTTACAAATATCTGTATGCTACAATGTACATGGCTTTCAATCTGCTAAGTCCCAGTTTATCACAGAGAATGAATCACATCTCAGAATAGATTCCAGAATTATATTCAAACATATACTAACTTTGTTTTGTAAATGAATTCTCGAGCTCCCAAATGTTTATTAATCAAGTTTAAACTCTCTCACTATCAATCTCGTGGTAACTAGCTTTCGAATGATGTATCGTACATTTGTATTTATTCTTATAAAAAATATTTTAAAACTTGATCTATTTTTAAAGTAAAGATCTTTTTAAAATCAAAAATGGAATTTTTAATTGATTTTCATGAACAGTAGGCAACTGATTTAAAAAAAAAGTTAATCCAAATAGCCACAATCATCTTTTTGATAAGCACTACTCATAAGTAAAAAAAAGGGGGGGGGTTCAAAATAGAGATTTGATCAAGTTAAGTATTCAGAGACAATCAAACATTATTATTTATAAAATATTGGACGAAAAAAGTGATTAATCACAGATCTATTTTAAATAGAAGTGTCTTTCTACTTTTAAAATGAATTTTATTCATCGAATTCTTACTATTCAGCATTCTCTATGTTCTACGAACTGTAAGATCTGGATAAATTTTCTTCTAAAAGCAGTGGCCTAATGAAAATTATACAATACCTCATGATGTAACGCCAACTGAAAAACATTTTTGTTAACCTTTTGGTGGTCTTCAATTTCCCTATTTTTATCGATTTATATTGGTTAAGAGTCTCTATAAAATGCTAAGTTCATTTGATTTTTCAGCTTATAAAAATCTTCATATACTTTTGAAAAATAATTTTTTCAGGAAAACCACTAATTTACCTTTGGCCTCTGTTTAGCATAGACCTCATCTTAATTTGTTACGGATTTATGATCAGTCGCTATCCGCGATTTAGGTAAGCTAGCTGAATATAAACCAATAAAATTAATTGAGACGGACTTTGATCGGCCCATTCTCCATTTGAGAACTTACCAAGTTTAGCTAGGACAACTGAAGCCTTTACAAAATCAACATCTTCAAGAGATTCGATACAAAAATCCAAATACAAAGCTAATTTAGAGTATAATGAACAGGGCTACCAAAAGTCAGTTTTTTGACCTCAGAAAAGTCCGGAAAAGGTTTTCGTCATAATATATTTCAGATATACAGATGTATATATTTAATCAATCTCAGAATTATCAGATGATTCGCTTCATATAGCCCTTTCGATCTGCTTATAACACTTAGTAGAAAATAGAGCAATAGAAATGATTTTCCTTTTGAGGTTTGAGAAAATTGAGACAAGACTAAAGGGTTTAAAAAATAGTTCAGGGTGACAAGGATTGTGATTATGATTAATTAGGCCGTAATATAGACCCTTTATATATCCAGATATATCCCTTTGAAATAAAACTGGCTTTGAGAGAAAAATTACTTACAGTTTAAAAACTTTTTTAAAATTATTAAATGATTTTGAAGAATAGAAAGCCATTCAAATATAAAGTTAATCTTGCTTGAAAGAATTCAACAAAATGTATTAGCGTTTAGTAATAAATCTCACCTGAACTGACATCTTCATCAGTGAGATTAGCTTTGCTTTCTGAAAATAGTTCTTTTGTAATCAACACGCTTTCCCTACGACTTTTTCGTTCATTCACGCAAATACGGCTCTCCTCAGTCCTTTCTTGCACCGGGTTCTCCTCTGGGACGCTCTTTTCTCTTCTCAGAATTCCCTTCAGAGGTCTTACCTCATGGACCTTGATAAATGTGCTCGGCTCTTTCTCCAGCTGATTCTCATTGGAATCATTACTGAGTTATTCTGAGAAATGCTCCTCTTTGTTTCTTAACGCTTTGTAGCTTGTGTTGTGATTGATCGTCTGAGTGTAAGCCAATCATTCCCCCTCGCATAATATCTATTTTTTATAATCACTCTACTTCTGAGTAATACTTGCAATACTACTTGAGATCCAATAAGTAGAGAGTGTATTATTTGATCATGTAATCAATTTTAGCCTTTTGAAATGTGTGAAAAATAGATGCCTTTTGGGTCTCAAATATTTATTTTCTAATAGACATGTAAGGTTCTCTTTAAGACGAATCACAAGTTCAATCATGCTGCAATTTTATCCTATTGACAGGTTTTGATTATGATGGACAGTTGACATAATCTCACTAGAAAAGAATGACAATTGTGCTATTCAGAAGAGATATATATTCAAGAAATTGTTCAACAAATCAGGCATCTATAATAATAATGATTTTCAATTGTTGCATTTTATATTTAGACCGTACAAGATCTAATTGATGATTGTCGTCTCAACAAGTAGTCTAGTGACAACATATGGGTCAGCATTTGAAGCTGGACGTCTATCCTCAAAGTATCCCTTCTTATCGTGGTCCACCTGTCTTGGTATGCGAACACTGCATCCTCTATTTGCAACACCCCATGAGAAATTGTCCATTGAGCTCGTTTCAAGCTTTCCCGTGAGACGGGCTGCGTTATCTATGCCTCCTGAGGGATCGTAGTTCTTTATGTGAAGTTCGTGCTTTTTGGACAGCTTTTCGATGGCTGCTTCAATCGCTCTAAAAATTAGAAAAGATTATTTTAAAATATTTATTTCTTCTCTTACGAAAAAATAGAATCTTGGACATGTTTAAGACTAACTTGATACCGTTCTCCTGACGCATCTTCTCCGTGGAAAAGTTGGCATGGCCGCCAGCACCGTTCCATTCAGAGCTGAGGATGACCTTTGGCTTAAGGGAGATGGCAACGCCGAAATCTTCAGCCACACGGCACAGAATATATCTGGCCATCCATAAATGGTCCCCACATGAGATTCCCTCGCAGGGTCCTACTTGGAACTCCCACTATGGTGTACAATGAAATTTTAGCTGGCGAAACCATACATTTCAGAAATAGTATTCTCATTGGTCAATGCCATCAGCCAATAAGATTTCGACTTCTCTCTAGACAGCCTCATTTCTTAAGGTTTTAAGAGTTTTTACTTTCTTTGCTTGGTTAGAGTTTACCCTAATCTAGAGAACTGAATAAATAAAATCTGAATTCTTTTTCTTCCTTCTTATAATTGAAAAAAATATTATTATCTTCTCAATCTAGGTAAACTCACCTGACTAGCCATAACTTCAGCGTTAGTTCCGCAAATCTTGACTCCCGCGTATAGACAAGCCTTCAAATGGGCTTCGCTAATGTACTTTCCGTAGGAATTCTCTGCGCCCACTCCGCAATAATACGGTCCCTGTGGCTTTGGGAAGCCGTTCTCCGGCCACATTAGGGGATGTCCGTTCACTTCGAGCATGGAGAACTCTTGTTCAATGCCGAACCAGGGCTTTTCCTCTTGCGCTTTCACCATGGCCTATGAATGCAAATACACAAGTAGATCAGAGTCGTCAGAGGATTTCTCAAAAATATGAAATCACCCACTTAACCCCGGCCTATCTATGATAACTAGCCAATTTAGAATTACAGTACTAAGGTACTAGCAACCTTAGATATTTCTAGAATATGCTAAAATCATTATCATCGTAAAGGAAATTATTTTCTCCCATTTAGGAATCTTCAATATGAAGAAAAACGCTCTGAAAAGATAAATATCATTCTGAATGAAAATATTTTTCGTATATATTTAGAGCCCAAAAATACCCAAAAATACCCAAATTAACATGAAATAGAATAACTAATTTAACTAATTCTAGCATAGAATAACTAACATTTTATTGATGATTTTACTCTAAGATCTCATCAAAAAGAGTCATTCATTATTTGCGTAAAATGAATAGAAACCCCATCTCAAAGCTTGCCTCTCGAATACTATTTGATAAATGAATTATTTCAGCTCACCTCGGCGCATACACGTCTCGTATTGGTCTTGTGCGGCTTCAACTCAAAATCCATAATTTCGCAAAGGACCAATTTGGAGTCCCCCTTTAAGAAGGGATCCCGGAATAGGGCAATCGGTTTCAGGTAGACATCAGAGTTATCCCCAAAGGCCTGATTTGTGCTACTTCCGTCGAAATTCCATATTGGACATTCTAAAAACGTCATGTCACCACTTACCCTCGGGGCCGCTGGGAGTCTTGTGCTCCACTCGGCTCTTGCAGCGTACGTGCTCCATGGAACCATCGATCCAGACGTAGGTGAGCACACACACGCCTGCTGGCATGTCGAGGGACATGTAGGCATCGTAGGTCTTTCGGTCCTTACTGTTGAAAGGCATTCTTCACTCGTTAGCTTCATATCAACCATTTTCTACATTTCGTTTTTATAATAACCTCTCTCGATTCTCATTGGTCAATGTGGTTTATTAAAAATTGCATAGTAGAACAGAAATCATTTGCATTGTAATTATTCTTTCACGTCTCTTGTATATTCTTAATTTGAGAATTTCGAATACTCTTTCAGAGAAACTCTGCATTTTCTATTCCTACTGTATATATTTGGCTGTTTTTCATTGCTTGACTTTTCTGTAAATAATTTTCGATCACGCTTCGATTAAAGGACCAAATATTTTTAGATAAAAAAAAGTTTCTTTGGCCTAAAAATTTATTAATTTCAATAGAGCCATAGAATATCTTGATATTTAGCAAATCAGAATTCAAATTTTCTCCAGAGAATACGACTCAAAATACATGGTTACAAGAAAAAATACAAATAAATTGGTACTTATCTCGAGTGACGTTGGCTGTGAAAATTAATTTAATACTGTATCTACTCACAAATAGTATGTCAATATTTTAGTTTTTATTAATTATATCTCTGGATACGATATCTCTTAAATAATTATTTGTCCATTTCTGAGTTTATTTTTTCTTAGGAAAATTGGCCAAGCCCACTAATAAGATTGAATGAAGATTTTTCGAGACAGTCAAAGAAGTGGTAAATTCCCCAGAAGTTTGAATATGTTAAAAATCAATCTTGATCTAATTAGGCTATGAAAAATTAAGTTATTACTTTGACCAAAATAAATAAAAGTTTTCTGACATGTAATCTAACAAAGTTTCAAGCCGTCATTTTTGTCTCCAGTTCTATAAGCTAATAGAATATTCAACTTGCGATCTAATAATCAGATGAGCGTTTCAAGTTTTCAACTATATAGAGAGACAATCTGATCTGATACAACTTTTCATTCAAGAGTTTCTTCATCATATTTTAGATTGACGATCTCTATAGATTGATTAGCCTATGCTGAAAATGTACTTGAAATCTTTATGTATAACACATTTAAATTATGCTTCTCACTAAAATTTGCAATCTGTCATTTCGAGAAACACAACAAACAAAACTGTCTTTCTTCACATTGACAAGTATTTAGTATCTGTGGGTTGAGTCCCAATCGTTAAGCTTCATTCAACTTCATTTGAGAAGGAATTTTGCATATTAGAAAATTAGATACAGCTTTCATTGTATTCTAAGAAATAGAACTCAGAAACAAAATATGATCTTTAAGACTCGTCGGACTAAGGATATTATTCTCTCAATATATTTTTTCAGCTATTTCATGTGCCTTCGGAAAACTCCTACATCCGTACTAGTGTAGTTTATCTTTTATGAAGGATCCAGTAACATGATATAAGAATAGGTTTCCAGACGACTCAAGGTTTCTTCAGTTTTGACTGCATTTTGTGTCCTTGAAGGCATTAATCTTTTTAGAAAAACGTTCTTAAATATTCATTTCCACATGAATCTTCATAATTCAAAGATTTTCCCCTTCTCTAGGATATCCGGTCGCAAAACAGTCGGCCCTACGATTGTATTCAAAGTACAAGTGAAGCGGTATGTTCTCGTTTGAAAAAGATTAAATTCTTACAAAGGGTGTATAAACTCTTGTACGCCAATCTTTTTATTTAGGCTTTAAAGTTCAAAAAGCCAGAAGAAGTTTTTATAGAAGAAAGTTTTGATGCATTACTACTGAATCATTAATTTCATTGGCAGGACACCAAAGTGTTTTAGAATATTTGCGTATAATTTAGAAAACTAGAAAGAAGCAAGAATATTCTTCAGCATAAACAGAATACACTCAGACATCAGATTAGATGAAATTCATTGGGTTGTTAATCCTGGTCATCTCTTGACCTTTTTTGCTTTGCAAAAGTTATGTATTCTTAATAATCATTACTGTGTTGTTATTTAGACAGGTAATGATTGGTTATGTCAGGGTCTGAGTTCTTCTTTAGTGCAAGGATTATCTGTTTTAGATTGGTAGATGTATTAAGCTCGTCCCTCGCTTTTAATGTGATTCTCATTAGGGGTGATGGGGATATTGACTTTGCTATCGGAGGTCTTTTCAGGTTATATCTACCTTTGATTTCGTTCATCGCCGTGATCTTGTTGAATGCTTCTATAAATAGAGCCTAACGACAAAGCCATAAAGGAGCCAGTTTGGCATGGTTGAGCCTCTCTCTGGGAAAACTGAACTAGGGAACTTATACTTCAGTTTTTTTGGATTGAGCAATGGATGTTTGTTAACATGACAGCCTCGTATTCTAGGATAGAAAATGGGTTTGTAACATTTCAAATTTTTTCGCCGGGGTGGGACAATCACCTTCTTCTTCGGTTGTCTATTCTGGCTAAGGTAATTGGGAAACCGTTACACAATCGATATTGGCACAAAGATTACACCTTTCTATTTGAATAGAAAAACTAAGAAGATATGAAAAAAAATGTATATCGCCATAATTTCTGGGCGTTGAAGGGTTTCCTAGACTCGTTTCAAATAATGGTTATTCTAAAAGAAATCAAATCATGCATGAGATTGTGATTCGGTTATTGCTCGTATTATTTTTGTTATTCGGGATTAGTATCCGGGTTTTCTTTCTTTAATTTATAGACTCTTTTAAGTTTATTTTTCCCTTTTATTCCCTAATTCTTTTATGTCAACATCAATGTTAAGAAAAATCTATTCTGTTTGTAGATTCTACTAAAAAGGTCAAAATATCTGATTAAAAAAAACTAAAATTTAAAGTTGATTGAAATTTATAAAATTAACCAATGAAATTCGAGTATTCCTTTCGACCAATAAAAGACGAGAATTCTTTAAATTGCGTGGGTGGGAATTCCCTTCTTTCAGTTTACAAAATATCAGCTGAAAGATGGGTGACCTCTCTCATTCATGATGCCAAATCTAGGTCCTTCTCAGATATGGTATCTCAACTTCTTCTCAGATTACGAGTTGGTTAATTTTTATTTAGTTGAAGCAATCGGCCTCAATTATACAACACCAAAGTTAACGTACGTCTATTTCATCACGACAAGGTGATCGAGTTATGGTAACTTTTGAAGGTGAGTGTCTTTAAAATGAAACTTTTAAGCCATTTTTGTCCTAGTTTATACAACTTGTGAAAAATCCTTGAACACTTCACTAGGAGCTGAGAATAGCCATTGGAATAAAAGATCAACGTTTTTCTATTCTAGTCACGTGTATTTAACCATCCTACAACCACGGTGACACTTCATCACTTGGCAAATAAACATGGCAAAGTAAAATCAGTTACACAGTCAGAAAGACCAAATCTTAATCTGTATTTGTCCAAAATTTTAATATTTCATCAATTCAGGTGTGAAAAATATAACTTGTCCAAGTTTAAAATTCCTGAAAAACACAGCAACCAATTTATAGATTTAATCAGATCCAAGAGTAGTCATTTTTTATCGAAAGATAATTTTCTCTATTTTATTATTTCAAGTTCTCTCCCAAGTTTGACCAACATGTTATACTGAGAACTAAATTTTGTCTAATTATTTCTTATTTTATAGCATCTCGGCATGTCAGAACTAATGCATTTGGAAAATTCAAAGGATGAAGCTAGACAGAATCTGACAAGATTGCAGAAGCAGCCATTTTACGGACATGAAAAATTTGTTGACATTTTTAAATTTTCATTCCTCGTTCACTTCTCTGTAGGAAAGAATCAAGAGGTGGACGGGGCTTTTTATATTCTTGTGCTATTCCATAGTTGTAGTAGCTAGAATCTAGTAGATATTATTTGCGGGCTTATCCGGCATCCGAGAGTGTCTACCTAATGGGCACTCAATTCTAGGGATTCTAGAGAAGGTAATGCACTCAAATTATATCGAAAATAAAGAATTGTTGAAGATTTATTACATTTTTATTGAAAAAAAAAATGAAAAAAAAATTTGAACAGCCCTCTTCTCACGAGCCAAAGTCATGCACTCTAACAAAAAGCAGGGTTATCTTATATCATGATTTTCTTTTCTATGGCACCATGCCAACCAAAATGGCCTATTGGTCTTATTGGAATTAGTGAGAAGTTTGAAGCAATAATCAAAAATAAGACCGAATGAAATCCACTCTTATTTTTCATTTTCACTTTAAATTCTCTAGATAATTTCAAATAGATTAATAGACAATTTTAGGTCAATTTTTCGATCGAGGAAAAATTTCTCTCACAAATTTCAATGATTTTTAAAAATATTTTTTTGACCTTGGCACAACCTTATTTTTCCACATCTTTTGCTCAAATGATAACTTTTTTGAAGGACAAAATAATTGAGAAAAAGTTTGGTCAATGTGAATTGACTGAATTAAGTGAAAATTTGTGAAGAGAATATTATGATCGAAAAACCACCATAGTTGACAGAGTACCACAGACAAATGATGAGAGCCGAGTTTCCAAGAATAGCCTCTTCATTTTTTTTTAATTTTCAGCCTAAAATAGAAAATGTAATTTTTTGGTAATATTAAGATCCAGGAGACTGTATATTTTATCAGGTCTTTTGAGCTACTCAGAGAGTAAATATGAATAGGGGAAAAACAGCCCTGTTAATAAATGAGGTTCTCAACAAACCAAGCATGGAAAAAACTAATATATTTAGTATTTAGATATTCATAAAATGTTGACTTAGTTTAGTTAGAATTTTAATTGGAACCCAACTCTCATCAAAAAGGAAAACACAATACAATAGACCCTCTCTTCGTTCGGAGATGACCGTGGCTCCCCTGCATGCCGTGCCGTTGGATAGCACGAATACATTTTCGACTCTAGATTAGCTCAAGTAGCTGAAATTTCCTAAACTAAAGAGATTTCTCCTTTAGATCAAGTGGGCACAAGATCATAGCTATTAATCATCGAATGATTTTTACTGAGATTCTCAAGGCGATTGGAAAGGGGATCAAAGTGAAATGTAATTTGAATTTTATTCCATCCACCCCCTTTCACAATATATCTCAAGGTGACCTAATGAGAGGATGATTAATAAAGCTGAAAGAAATCTCTTCAGGCGCCCTACGTCCCTTAAAATGTAACAAACCTTTATTCAGCTGGCCAGGTTCAGCATGAATACGACTAATCTCGCAAGTAGAAGAAAAGATTTAAAGAGGATTAGACATTATGCTTACTGTAAAAGGAGCTTTCTTTGCAGAGGTGAATTTCTCTAGAAAAAATAAACTAACAGAAAATTAGCTTTTGATTAATTTATTTCAACACACTTACTTAGAACTGGGACATTTCTCTTTGAGAGTGGATCTGAGAATGGAATCTTTAGTAGATCTGTCACAGATCATCTGAGGTCTAACAGTGTAGGTCTAACCATCAGGTTGCGAGAAGTAAAAGTGATGACGCCATGCCACTGCAATTAGAGAGAGGAAATGATTTTGATTGGTTAGAGATGGGTGTGTGTCAGTCGCTAATGAATGCATTGAAGTATGAGAGAAGAAATTTCATCCCCCATGACTCATCATTTGAACATGGTTCAAGTCATCTCATATGAAAAAGTAATATCATTGACGTTTGTATGTAAAAATTTATAAATCAGAGAACTTTTACTAACCAAATGATAACGTATTTTTCATTAGTAAGGGGAAGGGATTCAAATTTTTTCAAAGTTCTGACTAGAAATGTTAATTCAAAAATAATTATTTCCTCAACATAAATATGAAAAAGTTTCAGAGTTATTTTTTGTTTACTCTTGAACCATGAGTTTTGGTTGAAGACTTTAATTATAACAAAAACTATCGATACACATTGTGTATTACACAAAATTGATGAAGAGAATTCCTACTTCTTTACAATGTTCGATTTCTTCTGTGATTCGAGTAACAAGTTTCTAGTTGAAAAAAATTCTGACGTGCTTCGGTATCATCTTGATACTATCAAGATAAAACCAATCTCTAGAACTTGAATTTATTTGGAACCTCTTTTGTTTTAACTTTAGATGAAGTAACAGATTTAGGCACAACTCAAGAAGAAATGAACACAATTTTTGAGAGTGATATGTATCTAGTAATTTAATTTAGCGATAGATTATAGAGAAACTAATAAGTCATTGATTCAACAAAATTATTAACCATGTGCTGAATATGACATAATACTAACCTTAATTTTTAACCCTTTGCTATATTGACCCTCACTGAAGATTTAAGGAGTTTCCATTCAACTGAATCGTGAACGCTAAAGTGGAATTCATCGCATGACTGAGTTGGAAATCACATTAACAGATAAGATCCTCATTGGGAATTTCTCTACTATAATTTAAAATTCCTACTTAAATTAACTATTCGAATGTTAATCATTGTGATTTTCGTTTGTATGTCAACGCGTTGCTTTAAATTTGATTTTGAAGATCTATTTTGGCGCATTCATGATAATCTCCAAGATCTTATCGTGTAACGCCATAGACTCTATGGAATAGAGCAAGAGTTTATTCTAATAATTTTTATTGAAGTTTAGAAAATATGGTTTTTTTTCAATTATTCAGTCATTCTAAAGTAATTACAATTGATCCATCAGGACTGAATAGCTCACTCAGTGAAACACTATAGTTTTGGCTAAAGTTGTACTCTAATGTATGGAATAGCCGCCCAATGTCTAATTTAGGGAGATTTTGAGACCTTTTAGTAAATTTACCATTTCCCAGACTGAGTAGATCAAATTCACAAATTCTCTTTCCATCCTCATTGTGACTGTACACTCCAATCTTGTCTTGGTCGTGATAAGAAATTGTTAAATATTCACTTCCTGGATCTTCGAGGTTTATAACAGTCTCTTCTATTGAAAATTGCTCATTCGATCTTTGCGACGGATCATCTTCTGTCGAGAGCACTGTAAATGAAGTTATCATTAGCCCAGTCAGCTGTGATATCTCTAACATTTGAGTGTTAAAGGTTTCCTCTTCAATTGTACTATCAATGACCCAGTTGCAATAGAACCCACGTAGGTCGTTTAGATTAGTCAGAAAGTTGATTGGACAACAGGATCTGATCATGTCTGAAGGACGCATTGAATATTTAATACTCGGCAGCTGGACTGTCTGATCATTTGATGAGTCATGACAGGAGTGTACTGGCTTACAGGGTTTTCCATCACGATAATTGATAATACCTTCACCAGATTTCCCCTTCAAGTCAGCGTAAATGCAAGAATCTGCTTGAAAGTGCTTGCTGGAACATTCTTTGCACTGGTTGTATCTGAATCCGAGACATTCTGTGCAGAATTTGTACAGGAGAAAGTCGTGATGCCAAAAGAAGTTCTTTGGGCAACTCTTTCTCTCTAGGGATGAGTCATTCTGTGGGTAGTAGTGGAGTGTATTGGGGAACAAGTGACGCTTGAGGGATATTATACAGAGGTCATGGTTATCGTTTAGGATAATGACACGCAATGCATTATTTGAAGGGGATATGTTGACGGAGAAGAATTCTGTGATGGGCTGGTTGAGAGTTGAAATCCCAATTCCTTCGGTCACTATAAGATGTCCAGGTTGGTATGAATCGGGAACTATTCCTATACACGCGTGGAGCTCACATGCATTTTTATCCTAAAGGGATAAACATTTAAATGTATTTTCATGATTATTAGATAAAAATTTAATATCAAAAATATGGTTTATAAGTCACTCTACTTTTCATCATTTGAGTAAGACATGACAAGATCACAATAAACTCCTAGATCTCAAGACTAACATTATGGATCTATGCAGTTAGGGCATAAGAGAAAATTCTACTCAAAAATGAATTATAATGAGAAGATATATTAAGAAAGTACAAAGTAAGGTGTTGCATTGTTGCTAGCCATCTAAATTAAAAATTAAGCCACAAGAAAGTTTTGAAAATATTTAATATATTCAACCATACTATAAACGATTTAGTAAAAAATTCATTGAAAAATACGATCTGTCTAAAATGCCTAGGTTTTATAATGAAAGAACTCACGTAAAATATTAGAGAAAACGTGGAAGGATCAAGTTTTGATTGAAAGAATTTAACTCCAGCTGAATAAACAAAGTCATGATAGCAAATGTCTAAATTAAGCTTCAGAGTGAAATATTTGACCAATTGCAAGTACTTCGATGTGGGACGAGGCCAAAATACGATGCTCAATTTCTTTAGTTCAAAATGCAACGAAACGAGAAATGTAGAGTCTACTGTGAAACCGAGGAAAATATCCCTTCTGTGTTCTTCTGGTAGGATATTGTTGAGTGTAATGGATAAGGATTTCTGTTTAGTAACTATCTGTCGGCCAATATATTCATTTCGGTAGAGGTTTGGGATGATTGGCTTCAGGCTCTGTAGAAGATGGATTCAAGATTAGAGATTGGAATCATTTTAGGAGAGCAAGAGAACAAAAATTGAAATTTAATCAAAATATTTTATTTATCAAGCTAAAACTTTTAAAGTTTGATTTAAAAGTCAATGCATCTGCCCTTCCTCTCCCAATCACCGTAACGAGTTGGCTCGGGACCTTTAGGTCCATCAATTTCAGTCTTCTTGTCGGAAGAATCTTTTACTGGGGATTCAGAAACTTCATTCTTCTTGATATCTTTTACAATTTCTCTTTTATCATGATCAGGACAATATGAGCCTTGTTTCGAGAGCAATCTAAGAGGTTGCTTGACTATAGAATTTATCAAATTTTTTGTAGCTAACATTAAATAAAACACAAACACTTTTCCAAAGTGAACATTTTGTTCAAATAATTAAAATGTATGGATTGGTAGAGATGACCGAAAATGTGGTCATAAAACCATTCAAATTCAACAATTCTCTAGATAGTAATTTGATATTAGAGTTGAACACTAAATTCGCTAATAAAATTGTACCCAAAGTTGGCCTGTGTTTATGCATTTGGGATCTTACGAAGATTGAAAAATGCTTCATTTCCAGTGGAGATGGCTCTATAAGCGTTCGTGTCTACTTTAGAATGGTTGTTTTTAAACCTTTTCTTGACGAAGTTCTCACTGGTTCAGTTAAATCGTGCTCTAAAAAGGGCGTTTACATTACTTTGGGCTTCTTTGATGACATTATCATTCCTCCTGAAAAGTTGAGACATCCATCAAGATAGTTAGTTGAATAGCACTTGATTAAACTGTAATAATTAAAATCTAACTTTAGTGATCCTGATCAAGAGTGCTGGATATGGGAATATGCGTATGAAGAGGAGAGTGCTGATTTAAAGATTGAAAAGAACGACTTGATACGATTCAAAGTTGCCAATGAATTATGGAATGATCCTAATCCTAACGACCCAACCTGCCAGAAGGACATTCCTCCTTATAGAATCATTGTGAGTTTTCTCCAGCCTTCACTTTCTGTTGAGTGTATCAGAATCTGATAATCAGATACGAAAACCTAATTTCGAATTATTTTCATGTTTATAAAAAATTATAAAATATTTACATAATAGGGTTCCATAATTGCTGATGGTCTCGGATTGACGTGCTGGTGGAGCTGAATAATAATTCGCATTTAAAGATATAAACAATGTTATAAATATTCTCATGTCAATAGAATACAATTTGTGATATTCTGTTTCAATAATCTTCTTGTCATTGGATCAGCTGATGGACAATTTGCTAGCTCTATAATTCTTAGCGATTTATGTTTTATAAGGTTACCCAGACCTTGTGATGTGATGCGCTTACAGCCTAAAAATGAAAAATTAGTGATTTAGAGGTGCCTAAATATTTGAAAAACTCACCAGATAGGCCAAGAAATGTTAGATTGTGCACTCCCAAGATATGAATTATGCTAGAATCTGTAATAAGTCCACACCATCGGAGTGTCAGTGATTCTAGAGATTTCATGTTTATCAAATGTCGAATTCCCGCGTCTGTAATCATAAAACACCTAAAAAATATTTTATATTTAGTTTAAAATTGACAACATTTCAAAATTATTCAAAACATGAAGCTTCTCACACACAATTTTTTAACATCTAAAATGCTGAAAAACGTCAAGGTTGGCTATCCATTACTTCTCAATGTTGAGGAATCAGAAATTATGGATGTCGACTATGATAAAGACAAAGTTCTTAAAGTCATTCCTAAACTCGACATTGAGGCTCTACAAAAGACAATTTCAGAGTCAGTACCGGATCTAAAAGGTCTTTTAGACGAAATTCCAGAGGAGAATAGTGAAAAGTATGAAGAGTATCTCAAGGGTCTTCATAAAATCCTCTTTCAATTCGATGTTATAAAGGGAAAACTCATTTGTCCAGAGACAAATCGTGAATTTCCTATTCAAAATAGAATACCCAATATGCTCCTCAATGAAGATGAACAAAGCTAATGTCACAAACAATCCTCAAGGTTATCCTTTTTTCTAACACAATAAAATCCCTTTTCAACTCAAAAAATTCTTTTAGAAAATATCTAGGCTTCCTTAAGTATACTTGCTTTTTCACTTATCAAAACAATACAAATGCGTATTGAGAATGAGAAATTGAACTAAAAAAATGTTGATAATTAAAATTATTTTAACGTTTATCATTATGCCTTTTATGACTCATTGAAATATTCGATAAATTAAGAACAAAAAATCTTCTTTCATTGACAAAAAAGTAGATAAAGAAAATCTTAAATTTTCCCCCTGAACAATGACACTGAATGTGCTCTCTCGAAATAATTCCGAATATATGCTAATACTAAAATGTTACTACTTAAAAGTAATATCAACATTATTTCTAAATAAAAACAGAAATATGGAACTCACTTGTCAAGTTTGAGGGTCTTGAGTTGAACCAGATCACAAGCGACACACTCCAGCCCTCCATCGGTCACCTTGACGCACCAGGATAAATCAAGATATTCAAGGTGTTTAAAGTTCTCACAAATAATATCCAGCCCATCGTCTGTGATCTTGGAGCAACCGAAAAGGCTTAAATGCGTCAAGTTATTCAACATCTGAGCAAGACTTATGAAGCCCTGATTATTCAACTCCATGCACTGGACAAATCGGAGGGTTTTGAGCTTCTCGCGTTGTTCCTTACTGAAGTAGGTCATTGCACGATTTGTAACATGATAGGCTTGCAAGTTCAACTCCTCAAGATTGGGCAGGAGTTGACAAATCGCGGCGAAGCTCTCGTCTGAAATGTTGATGCAGTCATATACTGTTAGCGACGTGATTGTGGGTTGAAGTATGTTCCATAGGCAAATCTCTGAAATGTCATTACAAAATTGTAGGTCAAGGGAACGCAGAGGGATGAATAGTCGAGTTATTTGCTCTAGACTCATGTCGAGAACTGAGGAATTGTATATGGTGAGACAGTCGTAGAAGGGATGCGTGGAAAGCTTTTGTGGATTTAACCTAGGTACATGAACGACAATGACTGAGTCATCTTCAATATTATCCATGGCGTTGGGTATTATCGTTTTGACACTGATACTCGATCGACAGCTGTTTGCTTCCTCATTCAGGGGTTTAGTCTGCAAGTTCTTTCCACAACTACCCAGGCTAGATCCGATCCCAGAACTTGAACTCTGAGTACTGCTTAGGGAGTTCTCTGAGATATTGGAATCAGTGGAGTCTGTACTTGCCGAGGGCGGGATTTGCTTGGGTGTCTTGTCCGAGTCAGGGGTCTTTGAGTCGAAAAAGTCCTTACAATTCTGCAAGCAATTCGTCATCAAATCAACATCCTTTTCGATCATATTCACCAGACGCAATTCCCGCAAATTTCTATTGACGCCAATCCTTATTATTTGCGTCAACTCGGCCTCTATTTGTGTCTCACTGAGCATGGCAAAAGTGATGCACTTTCGCCTCCTCTTAAAATCAATCATCAGACGAATCCTATCATAGAAACGCTGGCTTATGAGGAGGTCAAACCAGATCTTGCTGACCAAGCAGAAATTCAAGAGATCTTTGCCTGATGAGTTTTTGAATATCCTCGCAAGAATCCCTTCTTGAAAGAAGAGATTTTCGAGAGTCACCTTCTTTTTGTACAAATGACGTCGAAAGTAGTCTCGAAAGCGATTCGATGGCGTGCCGTAGCTGCTCGAACAGCTTCCATTGCTAAGGTCGACGCGCATACCTTGGCTGAAAAGGCGCTGCTTGATGGCGTTCACTGTTGTGCCACGAGGAGATAGAATTGGCGAGGAGGTGACAGATTGATAGCCGCTTCTCTGCTTTGGGGAGTTCAATTCTGATACTTTTTGAGCAAGCGAGAGGACTCTATGGGATAGGGTCGGAGAGAAGGGAGGCATTTTTATCGGCTTTGGTCTATCTTGTTCCTTAACAAAAAAGTTTCATTCATATTCTAGTAACAAGATTCCATATCCTTAAAACTTTCAGACCCACTATAATACTATTGATACATTTCCTAATTAGGAGAGAACTAAAAGCCTCGACATTTGAATAATTAAAGTAGTTCGATTAATCGAGTAGAGAGGACAGCTTTTTTATTTTGTTTGAAAAATATGCGCAAATTAAAACATAGATAATAATTAAATCAAAATAGGATATTTGATTTGAGTTAAAGCTTCCTGATTATCCTTTTATCAACACAGCCAATCGTGTTCGCTTTTGTTGAGAATTAGTTATTTTGTTTATTTAAAGTAGGAGATTTAAAGCGCGAAAACTGATTACAGTAAGTATGCAAATAAAATGGCTTACATTCATTCTTTGTCTTGAGGTCTTGAGGGTTTCTGAGTAGGGATTAGTGAATTTCTCTTCATCAGACTCTGTCTGACTTTCATCTTGTCGGTTGGAGTGATTGGAATGGGGAAATCGATGATTCGATCTGAAGGACCTTTGGATCACCGGTGAAGATGAAGCAGAGACGGAAATGTAATCATAGTTGTGACTCTTGTTGAGATCGTTGCTCTCGTTGGAATTGAGATAGACATCTAGGAGTTTATCGACAAACTTTTCTGAGCTTTTGATGAAAACACCGTTTTCTTCTTGAGGAATGGGAGTAGAGTTTTTGTCAGAGTTCTTTTTACTGTTAACTGGACTCTTGTTAAAGCGGAGGTTCTTCAGGTTGTTCGATATATCTACGCAGACCTTGGTAAATGATGTCATCATTTATCTGAAAGAAGAAAAATTCATTACTACTTTCTACTGGTTGAGGCGTAACTCTTAAATGTACAGAAAAAGTCTCTAATTTCATTGGCAAAAATTGGATGAAAAATTCTGCAAAAAATAGTTGGCAGTCAAGAACCAATAGAATTCCATAAGAAGGAACAACTTTAATCAATGTTTTTATATCAAAAGAACCTAGCACATTGGGAAGAAATCTCTTTTTATAGGGAAGAAACAGACAAGATTTTTTTTCAATTAATTGTAATGTCTAGATAATTCATATCCCCACCCCCCTATCTCTATGTATGTTTTAAATACATTATGTGGTGTTTGGGTTATAAATGTCTTATCCCTAAAGATTTTGAAATGGGATTTGGTATAGAAGAGAGGTTTCCCCTTAATTCATAATGCAATATTATTATTCAGTATAAAGTACAATGTAATTATGTGAAAAAAACTTTCATACTATTAATAGGAAATTACATCCAGGCAAATTTTGAATGGATGAAAAAATACTCAATTTCCATTGGCTTACATCTTATTGGCCACAATTGAGGGAGTGATTTCTATTGGCTTAAATATCAAGGTGGATTTTATTCTTTCAAGCAAGGAGAATTGCAATTTATGGTTAAAGATGGTTTGCACTTTTAATTAATAAATTACGAAAAGCATTTTGCACTCATTTAAAACATACTAATACATCTATGCAGATTGTGTGGTAATATTTGGAAAATAACGAGTTTAATATTTTGAAAGCATCTATCAATCTCACATAATTTCATTTTCCCAATCTTTCATTACCAAACAATAGGATTTAAATGTTAATATGTGGTGGAGGGAGGAGGTGGGGAAGGATGATAATTTATGCAATTTATAGGATTAAAGGTTGGGTGACATGAATAAAGTCAATTTTCTCTTATTGCATTTTTCTCATAATCGACAGAGTTCTATGAAGCACGTCTGAGATGGAAGGAATATATAGAAATATACATTTAATCATTGAATAAATCCCTCTTATTCTGGGCAATCAATTATTTCTATCGTTAATATTAAAAACGTTCATCATAAAAAATGCTATATATATTTTTTGTGCAGCAGTAGCAATAAATTTACTATATTTTATGTGATAAAGGATTACTGTATATATTTTTCTCATTAATAATAAACCAACCATGCTTTTAGTGGAACGTGGAAGAGTGAATTAATTTAATCTTGTGAAACCTTGAGATGTCTAATGAATTGGTAACGACCAAGATTAACCCGGGTAAACCCCTTGGGACACTGATTGAAATACTACTAGAAAAATGCATCCATAAAACTCAAAATTTATCACATTTTATAGACAAAGGAATGAGCTTTTGATTGGTGTAATTATCTTCTCTTAATCATCTCTAGTTATAATTATACAGGTATTCAAAGTTTTGCTGACAACAAAAATGACATTTTAATCATCCAAATTTTAATTTTCCAAAATCGTAAAACCGATGTAACTTGAGCATTATGCATCCGAATTGCCCCAAATTATTTTTTGATTCAAAGATGGTCATCCTAAGATTACTACGAAGTTGAGAATGATTCAAAATAATGCACTGTTTTCCGAGAACGCTAAGTTGAAATATGTTTCTCAACTTTTAAACTAAAATTGCAAATCTGTCAGTTTTTATATACCTGGGTGTACCTGGGTTAAACAAGTCCAAGTCTAAGAATAATTTTGAAGAAAATAAAATAACCTATCATCAACGGTCATAGTTGTTCGTTACACTAGATCGAGACACGTGTTTACCAACGTTCAATATAGACTTTGGAAATTTCATTCAAGAGACACCAATGGTCATTGATTCATGAATGTATGTACATTTTTTTCATAGACATAAACCTTTACTCAAGTCTTCTTTTTAGATCAGACATACGAGAGAGATTCAAGTGCATTTGAAATTCTCTTTTGCATAGAATACAATTTTTTATATGAATGTTTTTTTTTTTGTCTACTAAATAGTAGGTATGTGGTTAACCTTATATTAGGCAT